>JAIPRL010008486.1:0-20158 GCA_025469235.1 Pemphigus obesinymphae | reverse complement strand
TTAAACCAACGAACGTTCCCCGCACGGTTTCGTTAAATGGACCGATCGGGAACCAAAACATCTTTTTGCGTGGTTATTTATTAAACCAAAGAACGTTCCATGCACGGTTTCGTTTAAATATGGTTTAGAAATGGCATTTGCACTTTGTATGCACCTCTCGGTCGGGTGAACCGACCAAACACCAACTAAATGCTACTCGGGATGCTTTTTAATAAGTTCCGTATAGGAAATTTTTGTGAAATTTGTTGAAAAATGAAAATCTTCTAATTGAAGATTTATTGTTGTGTAATTAATGCTAATTAAATAATTTAGTATATTTTTTAGTAAACATACTCACAAACTTCCATAATTGTAGATTTTTGAATAACCATAGACAAACAATACATTTGAGCAAAATTAAAGACAAGAAGGTATACTGTGTTTTCACCGGACAGAATTAAAAGTAAATCAATATACAGATGGAAATTAATAATTTTTTTATTTTTAATAATATTTTTAAATAATTATTTTATAAAGGATAATTTTTTTTTTATCAGTAGTTAAGCTATATCTGGGGAAGTATAAATAATTGTTGTGAAATATTTTTCTGAAAGTTAATTTTACACGTAATTTTTTTTTTTAGTTTAAAATAGTTTACTTACTATCTTTTTTATTAAAACTATATGCGATTTTGATTTTTAAATGGCAACCTAAAATTTTGATTATATGTCAGTACTTAAAGAATATATTTTTACAGGAATTTTCACCTTTTGATATTTTAAATCTGATGAATTATTCTTGAGTAATAAACATTTAATTTTGTTAAAACTTTGTTAGCAGCGGAAAAGGTAAGTATTGTTATTGTATGTAATTCATAACATTTAAAATACGTGCTATTACAAGTCGCCACTCCATTTTAATTTTAATTTATATGTTTTTTACTTACTACAGAAATATTTAGCGGATTTAAAAATCAAAAAGTCTAAATTCTGAAAAAATATATTATTTAAGTATTTATAGTTTAAATAATATATATAAGATATTAATTTGTCCGAAAAGAATCGTATGTTTAGCAATTTATCAGAACAAAAGTACACAAAAAAAGGCGCAAATTAAAAATCGTCGTTAAACGTTTGTTTTGTAAATAACTGTGATATCTACTTCACATTACCTATAGTAAGTATGTAAAATATATTACGTGCATTAATTTAATTCTCATTTTATACCAAAATAATACATTATGTCAAAAAACTTTGCGACAAAAAAAAATAATAATATCGTGACATTATTGATGAACGACGGTTATCAATATGAATAAGAAAAGGGGAATAATATATATAAAGCAAAATAAAATAATATATATAAAGGAAAGGAGAAAAAAATATATTTTGAATGCAAATAATATGCATTCGTTTGCATTCACATTCATCATTCACGAAAAAGGAATGCATTCATTCCAAACACTCTATAATGTATATATATATATACAGTGTTTGGAAAGAACGAAAGAACGTCGTTCATGCGTTCACGTTCATATTTTGTGAACGACATGCAAACGTCACTCGTTTCTGTCAAATAGAACGTAACCCTGAACGACGTTCATATATTTTTAAGGAATTTGAACGATTTTCAGGCCGTTCAAATTCAATTAAAATATATTATATTTTCACTATAAACCTATATTAAATTTAAATATAATACACAGTCCAATATTTTCTTGAAATTGCTATAAAACGAACACTATAATTTCCAGAAATCGGTAGATTTTAATATATATAATTTAAAAAAAAAAATATATATATATTTTAATAATAATTGATTGATTAAAATAAACAACCAGGATGTACGTGTTCATTATTTTAAAGAATGTGTTCTTTTTAAATAAATTTGAACGTGAACGGGAACGAATTCAGTTTTTAAACTTATGAAAAATATATGAGTATCATTTAAGATAATGTTAAAATATTTATCACGTGACACTAAAATTTTGGTGAATTTTTATCATACATAGAAGTTCAACCCATAAGACATACATCAAGAAGGTTAAATTTTTGCGCAATAGGTACGTTTTTCGTATTTTTTTTTTTATTCGTACGTACCAAAAAACATTTAAAATTATAGAAAAGTTTAGATAACAAAAGTTATGAAAAATTTAATTATTTTAAAAATGTTATGGCTTGCCGAAGACGACGACGTCGCGCCTATAATGTCGATTTGTATAAGTAATTCTGACGTCGAATAACCGCGCCCGTGGTAAATACCGGAGAACGGTTATCGTGTGACCCAACCATACTTTATTTCGACTAAATCCCCTATACCACTCCCCTTCAGATCATTTCTTTCGTTTTTCTCTCTCTCACTCAGCGCTTTTATTATTATTATTATTATTATTATTATTATCATCATCATCTTCTTTTTTTTTTTTTATGCATTAAGTAATTTAAACAGTAAACACGAACACGCGCATGAATGATTTACATTGATAGTGTGCACGTATAATAGCCGCGATAAACAAATAATTAAATTTCGTATTTTATAATAAAATTAATGTTTTAATGTTGGTCTTCTCTGTTGTGTTGTTTAAGGAAGTGAAGGAGGAGATAACTTGAGATTCTCAATTACGAAACAGAAGACACTTGTCTGGAACAAAAGATTTATAAAAAAAAAAGTTCAAAAACGAGATAAGAAATTACAAGAAGGCAAAGAGATAACAATAAAATTACATGAAAATTGTAGGCAAAGTTTATGAAAATATTTACTCAAATTATTAAATTAAATTAATCGATAAGCTTTTAGTTAAAATTCAATAGTTAAACAGTTATTTTAATTTGTTAAGCTTAATGTTAAAAAGGAAAAAAATATAACATCGTATGTATATGTATGTTATATACGTTATTCAATAAGGTATAATAAATTTAACTACACTTTACATTTTTATATATTGGATAAAATATAATAAAAATAATATAAAATACAATTTATAGGTATTCTGTGAAAAATTAAAATTTTAATATAATTTTTTTAGAATTACGATTTTATACCAAAATAATAATATTGTCCAAATATTTTAAATGTTTGTAAAAAATTAGGATTAATAATTTTAGAAACCTTTAAAATATAGTTAGAGTAATGTAATTTAAATCATGTATGAAATTTTCAATATCTTTTAGATTATATAAAAGTCTTGAAATTTATAATTGTTATACATTTTTCAAAATTAAAAAAAAAAAAATGTTTAATTTTACCTCCGTCAATATGTCAATATAGTACTATATTTCATATGTAATGTAGATCCCATCATTTTATAGAACCATTGTTTTCACGAAGAAATAACAAAAATCGATTTGGACAAAATCGTGTTTTTAACGTTTTTACGTTAATTGTTGGTAGTTTTTCCCAACACATTTATCAAACGACTAAAAAAAATACCTCCATTTTAAAATGCCGTCTTGATCAAATTTGCTACCGAAAATTGGGTTATATGCACAGATTCGATCAAGTGCTTTGGTGAAAAAGTTTTTTTATAGAATGAAAGGAATAGTATTAAACATTATTGTATAACTACTTGTATTTTCGCTCAGCTCAGAAACTAAAATTGAATGCCATATCAACAGAAAACAATGATTATATATAATATATTAATTTAATAAAACTATAATAATAATAATAAATTGAATGCTTTATACGTTTACAAAACATTTTTACTGACTTTTGAGAAAAAAATGGGGTTTTTCTTCTCCTATAATAGAAATTCCATAGGAATCGTCATTATACAATATAATACCTTAGAAACCACCCAAAGGACAAAAGCATTCATAAATGTTTAAAACATATTTATCGTACAGGACTCGATCTTCTCTGTAATATTATTTACAGTTATATAACATAAATTATAGTTGTGTAAAAATATATTTACGTGAAAATATTATAAACCTTAGAAATATGCATTATAAAATTTCTATATTTTGTAAAAATGTGCCTTTTACCATAAATAATATCCATAAAATAATGCTATTATTAAAAACAATTTATTTTTAATATTCCTACATCAAATATTAAACTTTATCAGTATTATGGATAATAAAATTTACAATAATATTTTAAAATAATATATTATATATTTATATATTTATTATTTCCTTCATTTAATTTCACATTCAGACGTATCATATATGAGTTTATCATCGGTGCATTCAATACGAGCTATAGTAAAACACATATGCATAAAAACACAAATGTACTCTATGAGAATGATAAGCAGGATTCTTATACTTTAATATAAAATGATAATATATACT
The DNA here is from genome assembly GCA_025469235.1 of Pemphigus obesinymphae. Taxonomy (NCBI): domain Eukaryota; kingdom Metazoa; phylum Arthropoda; class Insecta; order Hemiptera; family Aphididae; genus Pemphigus; species Pemphigus obesinymphae. Next base: position 15,881 of record JAIPRL010008486.1, on the reverse strand, counting down.
GCAAATGTATTTGTTTGGAAATTAAATATAACAAAAATATTAATAACATGCGTTTAAAAAACTATTACATATAAAATCAAATAATACAAAAATGTAATACATGCACAAAAATGCCAAAATATGTAAACTAAAATATTAACCTTTGTATTTCAAATCAATTTATTATAACTAATATTTGTAGTTTTCCATAGCTGCATTTTGAATATTTTATTTTTAATGCAAATGATCAATCCGGCTTTATAATTGCAACATATTTTCAATTAAATTTTTTCGAATGTATATCAAAACGATTTTAAAATAATTTCTTACACAAGGAATATTGTGTTGATTTTTGTTTCACACTTCACAATAACGAGTTAATGATAAGGGCTGATACAGAAAAGATAATTATGAGGGAAAATGACTTATTGTACCCTCCCCACCCCGTTCACATCACTATATTCGCTAGAATCTACTAGGTTAAGTTAGCTAAATACATTTAGTTAAAAGTTAAAATAACTGGGCAAAAGGAACTGAGTAAGTTGAAAATGAACTTCGAAAAATTATTAACTTAACTTAGTTTAAAAAAAAATTTTAGTTTTCATTAGACATTTCAGATTGAAATATCAAGAATTTTTTTTAATTATTCCACAAAAAAATTTTTCATACTTTTTTTTAATATTAAGTAATTTTAATATTAGGTACATATTTAGTTATCTCTGTACAAATATTAAATTATAGATCAACAATAATTGTGTCTCAATTTAACTGAATGATTACCTATAAAATCTAATGATTACAAATTAAGTAAGCCAATGATGATTTAAACTGGTGAAATTCAAAAATTAGTTATAGAACAAATTAATTAACTATATATGAGTTAAAATTTTACACTAAAATTATTTTTTCAACTTGAACTTATAATTGAACTCCTAAATTGAACATTGTTACTTTTCATCTCCTTTGGCAAGTACCAATCTAAATAAGTTAATTATAATTACTAAGTAGATAGAAACTGGAAATTTAACATACTCTCCTAACTTCTCTACACCAGTTCTTAAATTCGTTTTGTGGTTACCAATAACTGCAATATTTTCAATTTCTATTCGATATAATAAACAGTCTTGAAAAGTATTTGAGTAAAAGTATTTTAGTAAATATATTTTAATAAGTACTTTTGAAATATTTAGAATACTTTTTAAATACATTTTAATTAAAGTATTTTAAAAGTATTTGAAATACTAGTCCATTGGTATTTTTACTAGAATTACAAATACTTTTATTTAAAGACTTCTGAATACAATTTAATACAATAAGCTTTAATTTTAATATATTTCATTCAATCAAAATTAATTTTTAAACATGTTTGTGTATTGTTATTTTTAATTTACTTTATCATTTAATTTAATATTATTTACAGTGTGATGAATTGACAGACGGAGTTACGAAGATTTACATATACTATTCGGGTAATGGGTATAAGCATAATAAGGTCGATAAAAATCACAACTGTCGCACGCGAATGCTAATAATCGCTCATGTGAAATATGTCTTAAATAATAAATTGTAATATCGTTGGAAATACAACGAAACATTGAGACTCTATCGAAATGGGTTTGTTTCGTCTTATAATAATTTCATTATTAGGTATATTATATTATAAAAGAATATTTAATAAATTATAATTAATTAATTAATTTTATATAATAAATTATATTAAATAACACTATGCGTAAAACGGTATATGGTAACGTTGATATAAATAATTATTAATTTTCAAAATATTGTAAAAACTAAAATTCAAAATTTTTTAATAATTGTAATACTTATTATATTATTATATCGAATAATTAAACATTTTTAGTTGATTGATATAGAGATTTTAAGACTTATAAAAATATATAAGTTAAATAATACGACTGTTTAAAAAAAAATGTAAACTGTAAAGCCGTACAAATGTACAAAAATATTTGTATTTAAACATATACCAAGTATTTGTGTTTGTTCTTAAATACTTTTTTAAAAAACTGTTTAAAGTACGTTTTAAATACAATCTATTAAAAACGTTAAAACGTTATGTTACGTTATTTACCATAAGAACGTTGGTGTGGAGGCCCCTTAACTGCACGAAAGTGTATAAAATGGCATATCAGGTGTTTGATGTAGGCAATATTAACTGCGTGTCTGTGCTTTGTGGTATCTATTGATAATAATTACAAATATTACTATTACAATAATATTATTATTAATACCATTTATACGGTTTCCATTCGAAAGGCAATTCCACGTCCTCCCATTTATCAAATTCTCAACAAATTCCTTGTGTCTCAACACAGCTTATAACAACATAAATCCTATATACCTACTAATAAAATTACAGATTTTATACATCTTAAAGGAAAGTTAAAAATAAAATAATACATTGATAAATATTTAAATACTTTTTATAATGATCTCATGACAACAAGACTTTTTGTCATTGTGGTATAAATGTTCAAAAATATATCTAGACGAAACCGACATAAAGCAATTTTAAATTGATTTTAATACTATAACAACTATTTTAAAATTGATAATTAATTTAATTTCAGAGAAAAATGCATAGATTTTTTATTTTATCTATTCATCTGCTGATATTTTTATTTTTTACTTTCAAAATGTATAATTTAATAGTTTTATTATAATAATCATAAGAATAAAAATAATAATAAGATAGTAATAATAAATATAAGTAATGACTAATAGTCATCTATACATCAGAAAATAATTAAATATAAGGTTATACCGACATTTTTTTAATATATTATTTTTATGTTTTAAAAATATAACCATGATACTTTGATATAATATATCATAATATTATTTTTGGTATAAAATTGTTTTTTTTTACCAATTAAAATAAAAAGAATTACTATTTCGAACATTATACCAATACAATAATTAATACTATATAATATTTTCGATCGAAGTGAAATAGGTTTTCTTAGGTATGTATGTTTTTTTTTTTTTTTGCTAGTATACATTTTTCTGGGCAGAAAGAAACCGGCAGAAGTTATGCAGTAAAGGGTTTTTTTAATAGACGATTAGATCTAATTGGCAATTTAAAAAGGTCATTCTTAGATTTTCCCAAACGTTTTCCTTGACGTAACCTTTTATAATGGAAAAGGTATATAAATGGAGGAAAAAATAATGTTTTCCTGTTTACTGATTTTTAAATATAATTATACTGAACTATATAGAATCGCTTTTCGTAATCAATGAAATGTATTTGATAGAAAAGCTTATTATAGAATATTTGCTTTCAAATTAAAAATAAAACTAATACACTAATCTGTCCGAGAACCGAAGATACAAATGACTAACTTTCACCATCCTTATCTGGATGACACATTAAAATATTCAGTTATTTATTAAAGATAAAATAATTTTTTTTTTTTAAACATTTTTAATCACTATAACTATAGCTTACTTGTATTCAACTGTAAAACATTCTTCAAAAATAGTTTGGTAACTGAAATATTAAATTTATTCGGGTGACAGTAGAAGGCTCCATATAAATGTATAGATATAGAATATCTCGAGAACGTCAATAACAGGTTATTAATAAAATCAATTACAAAAATTCCATTATATATATATATAAATATATTATATCTATTTTATGGGATAAAATATCCCATTTTTTAAAATTAATAGAAAAAAAAATACTAAAATATTTATAATATTACAAAGTCATAAAAATACTTTTAAAGTATTCCCAATATTGCCATTTAATGGGTCCAAAAAAACCAATTCCAATACTACAATACGATACGTCCTCCGAAAACTATTTTATGCAAAACATTTGGTTACCGAATATTTGAACCAACTATATTTTGACGTGACACTAATACAATTCTGTTTACAAGATAAGTACGAAATCAGTAGATCCCACACTGGTTGACTTTTTTTACGACCATATACTTTTTATTACACTAAATGGTAACATAATATCACAAGAGAGTTATAGACATTTTTGAGTTAAGATATTCTTTGTGCATCGTGAAAAATATACGGTTACACTATTTATACAATTCAAAATATATGTGTAAGTATAGTAGCTCTAATATATAGATACTACTAATATTCACTCATGTTATAACTTAATACTACGAAGAAATTGAAAAAAAAAATTTTAATGAGGGAAACGAGACTATAATACCAAAAGTTTTAAAAACTGAACCGTTAAAACGGTAAATGTTCAGTCCACACACTTATACAATTTTGTTTGAATTATCGAGAGTTGAAATGAAATTCACAGTTAAACAAGACTTTAATTATTTGTTTACCTTTTAAATTGGTTTCAAAACATTTGCCAATGTTATATAACTAGAAAGTTCAAAAATTACGTCCCAAAGCGTACAGAATTTCCCTTGACGTCATTGCGGTATGTTATTTTTAGCCTTGCGGTAAGCAACACATCACTCTGACTACAGTCTTCCGAAACCCGTTAGATTAAGACAGCTCGAGTAATGATAATTTATTTTCATTTTACTATTTTTTATGGGAAGGCATTGAACTTTGATAGTTTTAAAATAAAATAATAACATTATTAACAATATTTATATAAACAATATGTTTTATAAAAATTAAAATATTATACATAATATATATATTGTCTTTTACTATAAAGGAGTATAATGAATACCGTAAATATTGATAGAAAACAACAAAAATACACTAGAACATGTATTCAAATAAATATTTTACTATTAAATGTATTTAAATACTTTTTCCAGATAAAACTAAGTATTCGCATATTTTACATGGTTGTAGTGTTTTATAATATCCTTGATACCTATCAATTTACTGTAGAGTGGTATTTAAATCATTTTAAGAGTCTTCGAAAAACTTGTTATCTTTGTAAGCTCTTGATATTATAATGATAAGATTATATAAACATAAAACTGCTTTACAAAAATCCATACGAAGATATTTTTACATATTATAATATTATAAAGAAATAAACACCTGCCAGTCAAGTATAATAATATGTATCTACTAACCGCTATCGGCTTTATTATACTATATATATAAATATTATTACTTAGGAACCTACAAAATATTTAAAAATAAAATAAAACTATAAAATTTGCCTACAATATTATACAAAATATTTATTAATAAAAACATAATATTGTTTTTATATAATTACGTGCGATTTAAATATATACAATTTGAATTCACTAAAGTAGAGCCAAACATAAATTAATTAGCTATTAACTTACTCACAGATGTTTTATAATACACAATTTCATAAGTTTACCCTATACGCAAAAACTTACACAATCCAGTTAACTTAAAAAGTTTACAATAATACTTAGCATTTCAACTAAACTTTAACATTTATACCTACTAATTGATGGTCATCCTCTTTAGTTATAATATATAAAGTTGATGAATCTTATTATTAATAAATTATTATGTCAAAACAATTATAACATGAATATACTTTGTTGTACTTATATGAATTATATTTAGTATACAATTTACATATCCTAACTAGAAATATGATTTATATATAATGCATGATTTTATGTATCAAAATGCTTGTTAAAGGAGTACTTAAACTTTTTAAAAAAATTGGTTTCTTCAGGCATATAAAATTTTATTTTATACACGAATAACATCAATGTTATGTATGAAAATTACTTTAGAATTAATGTTTATTGCAATATGAATATTATTTCCTTGACATTTTACAAAAATCTCTTCACAAAAAAAAAAAAAAAATTATTTACTTTGTTTTAATCAAATAACAAAATATAATTAAAAAATAAACAATTATAAACTTAAAATCGCATTATATACCCTGAAAATTAAAACTCGAAATGTACAAAAATTGTGTTTTTTCTATTGCAAAAAACGAAAGGATTTCCAAATCACTTAATTAAAAAAAGTTTTGTTTTCAAACAAATTTTAGTTTATTCACTTTGTATATTTTATACTTTAGTAGACTGTATATACTTCGCTGCTCTAATCGACCATAAAATACATTGATTTATAGTACCTAGTATTTTCAATATTATATATTGTTATCTTTTGGCCTTTGCCCTAAATGTATACCAAAAACTGTTCCAGACTAAAAACTACCATTTAAAAATTATAGCCTGCACAAGACTTTTGGTCTACGACCATAATTCATTTTTATGATTTATGTATGCGAAATGGACGTTGACGGTGGGTTTGGGTCATACGCTCAAATTGCAATGCGTTTACATCCTCCACAATAGGTATAGATTAAAAACACAAAATTAAATGGGCAGAATAATGTTTGACTAAATGGTTATTACACAATAACATGTAAAAATGATTGGTGTTCTTTTTAAAGAATAACCACTTGAATAAATTCACAAATTTATATATATATATATATATATATATATATATATATATATTATATATACATGTACATTGCATCAAAGAAAAGTAATTAAATACAAATGCGTTTACATTTAATTTTAAAGTATTTAAATATTCAGTTTTGTATATAAAATTTAGATTATACTAATATTGATCAGCTTAATTAAATTTCGATACTAATTATTAATATTTATTTTCAATTATTAATAGGTATATGATATACTTATAGTATAAGTATGTATTTATAATGTGATATTTTAGAATTATGAACTCAAAAATCAACACAAAAATAAATATGAAATCTATAAACACAATTAAAAAATAATGATTATTATTTACACATTTTACGTAGTTAAGTTTTATGCTCAAAATCCAGATAAACTCGAATAAAATAGGGATAATTAATGTAGTAGGATCTTATCTCAAGTTCTTATTTAGAACGTTGATAATATAAAAAAAAATGTATTTAACAATAAAAAGCATTAGTAATATTACAAGAGACTTAAAACTTGCAGCATGCCCAGTTAACATGTATTTTAAATGTTAACAAAAAAGTATCTATATTAGAATTTAATAATGAAAAAATCCAAATGATAAAAACAATAAATGACGGGGCTCGCAACCTTGACAACATAAAAACAATATTATTCTTTTAGAAGACATACAAACAATTGCGTTTATGATTAGAACTGAAAAAAATATTAAGCAAATCAAAAATGTCATACAAAATGCTAGATTAGAATTATATATCTCGAAACAGAGTTTTGAAGTATCTTTGTATGACAAACGAATACTATGTTTACGTGCATCAGTTAATTCGAATTAACTCAATTCGCATTTGGATATCACGGATTGAGGTGCGTGTTTATATGCACAACTAAAAACTGAATTACCTAAACGAATTATACCAATAAGTATAATAATAATAATGAACGCATGATAAATAATAGTTAACAGATAACAGTTATCTTGATACCAAAAATATAATTCGGTTATAACACTTTTACCGTTTATACGCATTTTATAATCTCGGAATTATTTTCAATCCGCATTCCAAATGCGAATTAAGTAAACCGTTTTAGTTCGAATCGGTTTGACTCAAACCGAATTAACATCTGTTTATATGCACCCGACTCCAGGAGTTTACTAATGCTCATTGAGTTAAATCGGTTTAAACTGTGCATGCAAACGTTGTATAAGTCCTGGTTTATTAGCTATTAATAAACTGTTAAATATCCAAATATCTATTCTCAGCTGTTTGCTGATGACAAAAGTTTGAAATTAATTATACAAATACAAATTACATCGAATGGCGGAAACTTTTCATACAACAGATTTCATATAACAGAAAAAGATATTGTCGTATGTCTCAAGTGTTTACGGTGAAAACCGGGCGTATATATATATACAAGATGATCATGCGCGCATATACTATATTTTATAATAATTATCGTTCGACCTTAAAAATCTTGAAATCGATTTCGTATTCCCATTTTTAAATAAAATACCATAATATATTATCCTGTTCCGGAGTTGATATTATTAAAGAATTTTGAACACAACTAAATTGTCGTGCCCATAAACTATAAAGGAAATTCAAAACTAAATATTATCTCACACCGTCCATTTGGTACGTACATTAATACAACAATTTGAGCATTATACTGAATTTAAAACACATGTTTTTAATAAGTGGTTAGAAATGCATTACAGTATATTAAACCCTTTAAGTCATAGTGTCATAGTGGTATTATACTAAAACCACCGTTATGTTTGTAATGTTTTTTTTTGCAACATAAATATCTTGTATTTTAATATTTTAATAAAGTGAAGTCGATTTAAAAAAAAAAAAAAAAAATGAATGTGTGACTCAAATATAATCAAATAAAATTGTATAATCAAATAGAATACGGCTAGGAAAATCAGAAATCTTAGAAGTGCAATATTTAACTATATGGGATATTCCAGTAGACTTAAACCTTAATTAAATAAATAAAACTATACATTATTGTAAAACAGTGTCTTTATCGCTATACTTCTTACGTTTTCAACTTAATTAGCATAGAAATTAAACATTTTTAAATACTAATTTTATATAAAAAAATTAATCATGAAATACCTAATACATTTTTGCCAAATAATTTTTAATAGCTGTAAAAAAATATGTAACCACCTATTTTTTAATATAGTAACGTATTTTTAACCTAGTATTCAATTTGTATGTTATTACACTCAAAATTACCTCTTTTAATACTCAATAGCCAAGAAAATCATCGAAATATAAAATGTCTATAATATTCCAAAATTACAAAAATAGTTTGGAAATAAGATAATTATAATCATATGACTAAATTACGTATCAGTGTGAATTTATTGATTTAAGAAAAATTGTTTTCAGAATCACGAAAAAAAAATAACAAAAGTCAATTTGAACGGAACCATGTTTTTGTGATTTTTGCGTTAGTATTTTTTAAAATTGAAAAATAAAAATATAATCTGCATAAAAAATTATTTTGATCAAATTTTCTAACGTTAAACTGGTAGAAAGATAAAATAAAAATAAAAAAAACATTGAATTATCTTTTCATATGTGCAATTTTACACGTTTTATGAGTTGTAAAAAAATCAATTTTTTTTCTTATCTATAAACATAAATAACTAAAAAACTTTTTTAAAAAAATGAATATATTAAAGAAGGCTACTTAGTGCACTAGAACATTTTGTATTTAATAACACGTTTGTATATTGATAAAAATGAAAAATACTAATGCATGTTTAACATTGAAAATTTACCAAATTAAACCAAATTTCAAAATTTTTAATTCCATTTTTTTTTTAAATCACTATTTTTCGGAAATATTGAACTGTAGGTGTACTTACTTATACTAATTTAATACCATTGTATTGTGGTTTTAAATATTATTATTACTTTCTATCGTTTGTTTTTTTCTAAAAATCCCAAAAATATTAGGTATGAGTATTTAATTATATATTGTAGGATTTATAAAATATGTAATTAAACGTAGGTATACCTAACATTATAACTTTATGCAATCTTGATTTTGTATTATCATTATTATTTATTATATGCAATCGAAAATATATATTAATATAATAATTAGTAAGAATGTGAAAACATTGAGGTATTTATATACAATTATTGTTAATTTGTGTCATGGCGTGTATTATTATTGTGTGTCTAATTATCGATTTTAAAAATCAAACAAATAGGTAATTAAAGTGAAATCAATCTAATGGGAAAAACGTTCTTTTAAATAGAAATATATTAAAACTAAATTTATTTTAAAAAACAGCTCTAATCGTAGAATTAATAGGTACCTATCATTATTATACTTCGAAATGAATAAATGCCTAAGTCAAGAAACTATAATATTTATAATATAATGTGATGTACTTCAGCTGTGTAGTATTTTATCTCCCATACTTTTTAATTTATAAATCAATCAAATAAATTAATTGAAGATATACGTTAATCTACCTTGTTATGCAGATGATACATTACTTATTGTTTAGGGAGGCTCTTGGGATGAGGTTTTAAATGGGTAAAAAAATTTATAAGTCTCACAAAAATACCACTGATTTTATATTCAGTCATGCAAATTTTGTTACGGTTCATTAGAAAGTCATAACATGTGTAAATTATTTGAGTACACCTCTTTTTAATATTCTAACCTCACAATTCTACATGAGTTACTACCATATTCAATAGTATGATAGAACTTGTATTTAACAAATAAAAATTAAAATCAACGATAAAGAAGAGTAAATTTATTAAACTATGATTTAAAATGTATCAAACATATTTTGAAATATATCAACATGATTTTTTTAAAATATTTATCGAATTTTGTGCATAAAACGATATTTTTTTCACTCAAATAAATCAACGTTTGCTTCACACATATATCCCACATATTTGTGATATTTTTAAAATAACTATAACTATAAGTTTAAATAGTTGGAATTTATTTATTCTCTCAGCTAAAATGCTAGTATTACTTTCAAAAAATCAAATACCAAAAAATCAATGACCGAGAATTAAAGTTTGTGCAGCTTTTGGTAAAACTATTGGCAATGTTGGACAAGTTAAAAGTTATTTTTTCTTAACGATTAAGTGAAGTTAAAAGTTCAGATAAGTTAAAAAATAACTTATTTACTAAAGTTAAGTTAATTTTTTTTTCTGTGAGTCAAAATAACATTTGAGATACCGATAAAAGTTTAATAAAGTATCTATTATTTTTTAGTAAATACTGTTATTTTTAACCTTAAGCATTAGGAAATTTTGACAGAATCATTAACATAATATGACTAAAATACTACAATGTATTTACAATAGTTATTATTAAAATTAATAATAAATAGATTCATAAAAATGTTTAATTATTAGATACCTACTATATTGTTCATTATTTTAACAAATGGAAATTACTCATTGCAATTAGTACCTACCTAAATATTGTTTATTATTTATGTTCCTAATATAATATATATTATAATAATATAGGGAGATTATTATACAATATAAAGGTATTCTTGTTTTATATATATTTTTGAAAAACAAATAATTGTTATAATATAATAATAATTATTAGAAACGACAAAAACAACTTTATTTTTATTCAACCATTTTGACGATAGACACAATTTGAAATCAAAATGTATCAATTATTTCAAAATTCAATTAACTGAGATTTAATTAAAAGTAACTTATTATTTAATAGTTATTATAACTAAAAAAAGTTAACTTTTTTTATTTTTTCATGTTACAGTGTACTCCGTAGCCTTTGGTTCAGTCCGTGACTTCAGAGATAGTGGGCATTGCCACCATTTATTTAAATTACAAGCCTGAAGTAAGTCGGCGTCAGGACAATCTCCCTCTTCCAAACCTTACAGTTAAGCACGTACAAGCATTTTTAAGGGCTCTACTCCTCCCAATTTGTCTTCGGTGTACATAAACAGATTTATTAAGTCTAAGGAAGAGAACCTCTCTGTCGGTTTCTTGCTTTTTCATCAGTGGTTCGCATAAACTTACTTATTAAACCAGCCAACATGTACCAATTGATCCTAGATGCCATCATTCTTTCCAATAAGTTATCCGGCTTCGGCTCCTACACCCCAATCTTGCCACATGCATTCTTTCTCCAATTTTTCCAGGCATCACAGATAAAAATTGCGTGTTCAGAATCGTCAGGAATCGCACCATATTGAGTCCACGTATCGGAGCCGACAATATTAAACCTATGAAAGTAATTATTAAATGTACCATTTTCTGACATCACCTGTGACAGGTGCAAAGTTACATCATCATGAGCCTTATTCATCTATTCATTTACTTGCAAACGTCACCGATCATGCGGAAAGTTTACCGTCCATTCTCAGCAGTAGACCAGTCGTTTTGCCAACTTGTCACTAACGCTGACTAGGCTACCGTTCGATTCGTGCCACCAAAATTTTCTGCTCGCTTTTTGGCTTGTGAAATTAACTTAACTTTAATTTATTAACTCGTTAATACCCAGCTTTGACTATTGGCTTGGACTCGAAGAGAAATTCTATTCTTGTACATATCGATTCAATTTCTTTAAGCTTATAAAAATGGATGTCTGTAAATAGATAGCAGTTGGTTAACCTCCGTTTAATTAAGTCATGTATTATTCAATGTACCTTCATTGGGTGTTCCTCAAAATGCGATCCTATCAACCTCCTTATTTCGTTGCTGGTAAATAGTGGACTCTCGGTATTACTTTATGTAAAAGTACTCGTGTTTGCTAACAATATGGAGTTAGAATATTCAGTCTAATCTTGATTATGAAAACCACTGGTAGATCTGGATCGGATGGTGAATTGGGGATAATTCTTAACCTTCAGCTAAGATTGAAAAACAATTATTTAAATTGTACAACATAACATACCTCAATTGTATCCCAAATTTCTGAATATTTGAATTAATCTTTTTTTTAACGCTATTAACACAATTTTTATTGAAATTTAAATTTAAATGGATAAGCAGCAATGTTTCATCATTGAGTTTTTAAATTAAAAACTACAAACTTGAATTTATTGAGTCAACGCAGGCAATAGATAATAATAAAGAATTATTAAAAACAAAAAGGATACCGTTAAACTAGATAGTGATATTTTAGTATTTTTTTTACTATAAACAGTATGAGATTTAGAGTTATGTATTTAGAAATTTCATATTATTATATTATATCAACAATATACGCTCACTAAACCGTACTACTGTTCGTTTGTTTTTATAAATTAAAGTACTTGATTAAAAAAGTATGATTACACTTTTTAATAATTGAGTATAAATAAAAAAAAAAGCTAGATAACGTGAAGGAGATTAAACTTAATATTAAATTGTTCTCATTCCTTTAATTTCCTGTTACTTTGGTGCATAAAAAGAAAAAAAAAACTTTAAGTAGAAAACATAAACACTTTTGAAAATATCAATTTGGGCATGTAGGTATAGTTAACAAATCTATAACATTTCTTATATTGATGATATATTATTATTATATTAATATTATAACTTACCTATATATAAATTTAATACAAAATATATTATCCGCACAATTAATAAAAATATAATCATTTTCATTTAAATATTTGTTAAAATAATAGTTACAGTGGAACCTCGATAACTCCTACCTCTTGAATTTCTGAAACTTTCTTGAAAGTTGAATTTCTGATTGGCCTTGACCCCTGTATTACAATATATAATATGTGTGATAAATTTTCTCGATAATTAAAATTTCGCTAACTCGAATTTCTCGATAAGTCGAAGTAATTTTAGTTGAATTTTAGCTTATAACTTGAATTTTTGTTCGACTTACATTACCGAAAATTATTGAAATAATATAACACGTAAATACCTCAATAACTCGATGACGATAAGGAATTTATTTTGCCTAAAACTACTCTTGCCCAGGCATTAAATGGTTTATAGGTTGTACGTAAATATATTCAAGAACAACGAGAAATTCCAGACGAGATTTTTTATCAAATAATAAAAAACAATCAACTTTTTTATACAATACTTCTTTTTACAATTTTAATACAATATACATACATACATTACACATTTATTAGTAAATACATAAATAAATAAAATTATAAAATGAAGTATTTGTGTTTAAAAAAATATTTTCGATAACTCGAATTTTTTTTGCCCACAACTGATTCGAGTTATCGAGGATCCACAATATTTTATTTTTTCAACAGATTTTAATTAAACATATAAATGACTAAGTTTTATGTTAAACTCTTTACTTTATGCATATTTTGATAATGAAAAAATTATAAATAAAAAAGTTTTAATTGAACAAAAATGTTTGTCGGCTGTGATAACAGTGTTGTATATTCGGCCTGTATATATATATATATAATATATATATATATACCTATGTTAGTATATAATATCTATATACTGTATAGTGTATATATATGCACATGTGTGCATATATGCACGCCTGTATATGCTTATGTCGCACTTTTATAATTTATATCGATTATAAAAACCAAAATTTTCTGTGTGATAGCCAGTCTCGCCCGCGAGGAGGTACTCGCAAGAGACCTCCGAAAAGGCGAGATATAATATTGATATTTTATATTGATATACGTTTACTATTGTATTAAAGTGTTTTGTATTAAGATTTGTTTTATTAATTTGTATTGCCGTATACGTCGAAACCTACATTGACGTATACGACAACAGTTTTTTTTTAAATTTTATTAATATTTTAATCAATATTACTAAGGTAATGTTACCGAAAATTGAAGTTACAACAATAAATGGTGAATATTTAAGAACACAATAATTATTTCAATATTTTTATCTTTTAATTTGACATGCATTTTCTAAATTAATAATTATTTTGTAAAAATAGTAAGCACCTACATAATATAAGTTTAAAATGTATTGACGTACAAATATATAGGGAATATAAATGTTGGAAATTTTTTACTGTCATATGATATATTATATTAAATGTTTTAAAGAAATGAGAAATATATTTTTTATTTATTATGAAAGGCTGTAGATTCCACAGACATTGTATTCATAAACTAATTCAATAAGAATTATAAATACTTCATTGAAATAATATAAAATTAAAATGACATTGACATAAAAATTAAGTATATAATTTATTTATTTTAGGAATCGTATAATTTTAAATATCTGTAAATAAATATACCTGTCATTATCCTAAGTGTATTTTTGTTTATGACTTATGCAGTGCACACATTATTTATTAGGCAATCTATAGAGCATTTCGATTTCTAAATATTCAATATTTATTTAATCTAATGTTTATTAAATTTATGTTTCCAATTCTGTTTTGCATAAATAATTTAAAAGTCGAACTTCAGAAATGTATAACAACATAAATCACCTATATTTATAGTGATGTCTTCAATAATTTTCATGTTATTTTCATACATACAATTATTTTAACTCAATGAAATATACTGTATCCAACACGAATACAGTGTGTATTATAAATATTATTTATACAAATAATTTACTGTTTAACATGATAACGATTTTAATTGTATTAAATTAAGAAATAAGTAAATTGAGAAAATGCTCATATAGTTTATATTATGATTTGTATTTTTTACAATAATATTAATTTGAAATTTCGCATAAAAATCTTCCTAATAGGAAATGTATTATAGTTACTACTTCAAATCGGAGTTTATTATATCAATGAATGATGAAATCAGATTGAATAAAATAATGATAAGAGAACGTTGGATTAATGTCTATGAAATATTTTCAAGACACTTTCAATTAAGTAAATAAATGCATCAATAGAATAAAATTAGGCAAATATTATTGATCCTACACGAAAAAAAAAATTTAAGACGATATTATTGTTTTTAAATATTCTATGTTCTGGTCCTTTCACAATTTATATTAAAAATATAATAAATAAAGCCTGTTTTGGAACATTTTATTTTCAATTTTTATTGTTTCTCATTTAACATATGTGATTTTAACTTTTATAAAAATAAATTTAAGTAAATTAATTTTGTACTACTATACAAAGTCAAACATATGATATATACTTTCAATAAATACTTAATAATTATAATTAAACTATCAACATATTTAGATTTTAAAACATAAATACAGCTATGAGTATATTCTTATTATTCATTATACATTTTTTCAAGTGTAATTATATAAAGTGCCTCCACCCCCCCATCTAAATTTTCATTAAAATTTATATTTAAAGGATTATTTTAGATTCTGAGCGTAGCGAGGAAGCTTATGGTTTTACAATAATGTTTATTTTTTATTTTTTTTTTTTTTCTGTAAACACTTTTTCTACCAGAAGGAGAGATCCGATCTTTACACTCATACCCGTTTTCCGTAGCAAATTGCATCTAGTTGGTACTTTTAAGAGGTCATTTTTCGATTTTCATAATAGTTTTTTAATGCGTAAGCAAAAACTACCAAAAAATTA
>JAIPRL010008485.1:0-20159 GCA_025469235.1 Pemphigus obesinymphae | reverse complement strand
AATAATGTACATATTATATGTAAGTAGTTAGTAGGTACAGTCTCTCAGACATGAGTTTGTTATTTAATTGAAAATTATTATCACAGATAAAATGTTATCTTTGTTGTTATTTTGATCTGACGGTACATTGATGATATCGTATATCGATATCAGTATTACCAGATTTTATATGACACATTAAATAATTTTGTTCTGTTGACATAGTCACACTGCTTTTGGCGAGCTCATTATCAGCACGAGCTGGCCAGTTTTTTTTTTTACCGCTGAGTGCAAAATCTGTTTTCATGTTATCTGTGAAGTTACTAAAGAATGTCGTAAATTAGGCGCCAAAGGCGGTTGACAGTCTCGGTGTTCTTACATTCGATTTTCATGCTTCCGGTGTCCCCGCTGCCGAACTCGGTAAATTGCCTGCTGTAAGCGGGTAATGTTTCCGATATCCTTGCTAACGGTGTTCTGAAAATTGACTACTAAAAGCGGGCAATGTTTCATAAAATCGGTAAATGGACCGCTATAAGCGGGAAACGTTTCCCATATGTTTACTTATACCAGGGATACGACGACACGAGCTTCAAAAGATCTCTGATTTCGTGAATCACGTTTTGGTGACCTTGAACGTACATGTAACTAGCACGATTTAAGATATAGAGGTTACACAACGATAATTTATTTTTGAGGCACAAAGTACATCATTGATTAATGCATGTGAGAAATAAACCTAGCGCCCAATCTGTCATTAATGTAGTTAAATATTGACAACATTTTTTTATCTATAATAATTGCACATTAATGACGCGTACACACTAGAGCACGCGCAGGCCGAGTATGTGTGCCCACGCTTTGCTTCGCGTGTGCTCAGCATGGACGCTACCGCGCACAACTAATACGTGCGTGCAAAATTTGCGCTCCGGATATTCAGTCGTTCGGTGGACGCATGCAGTATGTCGAGTGTGTGTTTTTTATTTACTCGTATATTATTGTTTACTGTTTAGTATGGTTAGTTTAGTGTTCAAACATTTTTTTTCTTTATATCATCAACGTCCTTATTTAAATTTCTCGCAATGACTTCCCATGCTTCGTTTTTTTTAGTTTTAGAAACATAAAACTCATTTTTGGGGTTCCACAGTACCGGTTGGAGTTGATACTGATGTATCAACTCCAGACATGTCTCAATGCTCCCCTCCATTATGAAATATATAATAAAATAACTATACGAAATATTAGTATTAGTAAACAACTTTACTGTAAACACTGATGTGCTCGCGAGCGCGTATATGTATGCCAATTTGACGTACACACTGAGCGATGCGCCGTGAGCGTCTGTGCGTGCTCGACATAGGGTCCACAGACCACAATAGAAAACATTTTGCGACACAAGGCGTGAGCACACATGCTCAGCCTGTGCGTGCTCTAGTTTGCACGGGGCTTTAGATAGTAGATACCGTAGAACGATTTGAGATAAAAAAAATTATGTAGACAATATTTTATTATTTAACGAGAAGTCTATAAACTATATACTCGTAATTCGTATTATAATATTTACATTTTAACCAATTGTAGTATGGTTGTTATACAGAATAAATCATGCATTATAACAAATAGTTTGTTACAAAATACAAACCTCATCACAAATACCAGAAATATCAACTGGGAAAATTAATGATATGTCTCCTTCTTTTAACCTAGGTTTTTTCAAACAAATCTAAAATTAAAAATAAATATTTCCAAAGTTTTAGTACTTATTTTCTTGATTTAATAAAGTATTTATATATTTTTAAAGTTATCAAAGTTAAAATAGATACAAGTTTTTATTATTAAATGAAAATCAAAAACAGCACAGCACCAGTAGGTAAGTCATTTCCTTCTAATTCTAATGAATTCCTTACCGAACATTGACTATAACCTTCACCAGATATCCAAGTTGAAGTTCTATCACTTGGGTTAAAATGATTGGCATAAACTCTGGAAAGTCTAATTAACTTAATGCCAATATTTTTTCCCAGTGGTTAAGCATATTTTGTAGGACACCAAATTTAGTGGCTGAGCTTTGTCGACAACTCGGGACGCAACACAACACTTATTGGACACCATAGTTTACTTTATAGTAAATTAATTAATAGGAACTTTATTAGTTTATGAGAAATATCATCAATTTGGAAGTACTTTTAGTTTTCCAAAATAGGTATGTAAACTGATCACAGGACACAATTATCATACGTGGAAATACAAGTCAATTTCAAACATATATTTGAATAATTAATAAATGATAATAATATTGAAATAATCAAATAATCAAAATATTCGTGGATATAGTTAAGACTGTACTGCGCTAGTAGCTCTGTTTGTATTTCTTAGGATCAACTCACACGGACCACTTTAGAACCACGCGTCGACCACAAAATAGTGGTCGCGCGTGGTTGATATATTAAGAACATATAAAATAATATGAAAAACGCAATCGTACTCAGACGGACCACTTTCCGACGGCAGTCGCATCGTGTCGCCGGTATCACCCACAAAATTGTGGTCCGTCGGTGGTTGAGCGCAACACACATTGTGCCACACGCCAACCACTTTCTAACCACTCGCCACCAGCACGATATTATCTATATCGATGTAATCGATGTTGTATACCTAGTAATCATTATTATTATTATCAATTATCATTGACATTTGTTTATCACTATAGGACTAGTTCAGTTTTCAGTTGTTATTCAACAATTGATTCGTGCACGCGTGTTTTGTATTTATATTCGCTACGTGAATAGGGTACTGTGTTTTTTGTTTAAAATGACCGAAATTAATAAAAATGACGGCTTATTTAACACAGAGCCCAAAGAGACAAAAATTTGTCTTCATACATTATTAATGAATTATAAAGCAATTTAAATTGGCTTTCATTCTTATTTTCAATTATAGGATGAACCCAAAATTTCCTTTTCCTACAACGCCGCATTCTTCAACGTAATAACAGCAATAGCAGTGCTTCCTCATCAAAGTCCATTTTTACACTAATATATATGTGATTGTGGCGTGGTTTTGGTGTGGTCGACATCGTCGACAGTTGGACCACAAAAAAGTGGTTCAAAAGTGGTCGTTCCGTCGACAGCACAACCACACGACAACCACAAAAAAATCGCTCATGTGTGGTCCGTGTGAGTTAGGCCTTAGTGTGTCGGTCAGCTGTTTTTCATTGTTGTTTTATATATCAGCTGTCCAATTATTTTGTATACGACGTTGAGTAACCTCTATATCTCAAATCGTGGTATCTAGTTAACCGGGGATCTAGGTGAATGGCGCCCAGCAGTTTGTCCGAAAAGAATCATGTTTTGAGATTTATCAGAACAAGCGTATACAAAAAACCGCGGAATTCATATTAAAGATATCGCGCAGTCTCTGTAATCTCTTTTGTGACGGCCGAACGGGTAGTGGTGGGGGGGGGAGGAGTCGTTAATCGTAAAACCGTAAACCGTTCCTATAATATGATCATGTATGTTCCGTGGTGGTGCTTTATAAATTCCAATATACGATCATGTACATTATTTTTTAGTCTGTGTCGCTTCTGTTATGTTCTGTGCTTATACGTAATCCTGGCCTTCAGAGTACTATGCCATTGGACTCAGATGGCGGAAAATGTTTTCTACGCTCTTCTGGGTGTTTGGGGGCGTATAGACTCCCATTGCTCTGTGGGTGTCGTTGACGATTGACGAATTTTCAACAGCCGACATGCCTCCTTGAATATTTCGTTTAAAAATTCTGTACCGCAGTCTGTTACAAGACTTTGTGGTAAACCATGTAAACACACAAATGTGTTACAAAATAGTAAGTTAGGTACTGTTTTAGCTTCGTATAATTATCCATTTTGATGCAATAGGTAATGTTTTAAATAAAATTGTAATGGGATAATATTTATTTTAATCTCTCCTATAAAATATTTTGATATATATATTTATATATATGTCTATATACAATATATGT
Organism: Pemphigus obesinymphae; assembly: GCA_025469235.1. Lineage (NCBI taxonomy): Eukaryota > Metazoa > Arthropoda > Insecta > Hemiptera > Aphididae > Pemphigus > Pemphigus obesinymphae. Next base: position 16,184 of record JAIPRL010008485.1, on the reverse strand, counting down.
AAAATATTTTTATTTATATGATTATATAATATATTTTATTTTTATGAGTGTATTGCTTTTAATAATTATTTTGAGAAATAAAATATTATTACACAATATAGGTATATATTTTTTTTATAATAAAATAATAATTATATTTTCGAGAGTATCTTGTATATTTTCTATAAATTAAATATACCGTGTAACTTGTATCAATATACCCAAAACGAATGTAGTAAACATGTATAAAGATACGTTTTTTTTACCTTGCTCAGCCCTGTTTGACACAAATGTGAGAGTTCTGCGAATGATATGACGGCGATTTTGATGTTTCCTTCTAGACACCCGCCATTGGTGTCCAGAGATCCTGATCCTGACATGTCTTCTTCGCAGGCTGTTTTTATTGCTTTATCCAAAGTAGGAGGATTTTTTGGCTTTAACAATGTAGTGATAGCTACATTTTTTTTATAATATACATATATTAATTTTACTTATATATATATATTGTTATTATTTATAATATATATTAATTTTTATTTTTAATAAATTCAATTAACGCTCTTAATCCTTCCATAAATACCTGAATTACCTGCCTATGGATTTATGGTTCTATAACCTATGCTACTTCTGGCTGAATACTTGATGTTTCTTGCTCAATTATAAGATTTTGTAATGTTTCTATCCTCATTGAATAGGAAAATATATCCATTTCATTCCTTTGCTTTGTCTCGTTAAGTTCGATGTACACATTATATGTAATTCGCTGATATTCTCGATTTGTTTGTAAAAAATAAATAACTTAAGAGGACGCTACACTTTTAACGGGTTTTGTATAGGCAGTTTTTATGAAATTTAAAAAAAAAAGAAAAATCCAACAATTTAAAAATATTTAATTATAATTTAAGAGTAATTTAAAAATAGCCATTGTCAGTACCATTTATTATTATTATGTTATCACAATATTTGTTAAAAATCACGTTCATGCTCTATATATAACTACAACTTTTCTCTGTATAATTACAGAATCAAAATTTATTCAAAATATGAAAGATGAGAATATGAGACGAATAAGAGATATGAAGTTTTTTTTAAATATTTTTTTTTTTTGAAAGCCTAAAATCCGTGATTGAAAATCGTGGAATTTTCAAACTATAAAAAATGTTTAACTAAAAAAAAACTCCACTCTAAGACATAATTACATATTCTCATATTTTATATTTTGTATATCGATATAATAGGTGTCCTCTTAAATAATATCGTGGTAAAAATTATGCATAAAAAGGAATAAATAAACAATATTGTGTTTTTCTTTTCAATAAATATATGTTTAAAACCTTCAAATTGGGCGAGGCCCTAAGCAACTACTTTGGTTACATTGTCCTTCAGATGGCCCTGATCGCAATTTTCGATATCACTGAATGGCCCAAGCACAGAACACTATAGAAGAGACACGGACCGATAAATTGAGTGCCGCACATGATCATATATTCGTTTTATTAGTTACGAAATTGGGTACTCCGCACATGATCATAGAAACGGTTTACGGTTTTACAATTAACGACCCCCGCTACCCGTCCTGCCATCACAAAAGAGATTACAGTGACTGCGCTATATCTTTAATTTGAATTCCGCGTTTTTTTGTGTACGTTTGTTCTAATAAATCACAAAACATATGATTCTTTTCGGATAAGTTGCTGGATGACGTATACATAGATTCACTAGTCAACTAGATACACGTACGTTCAAAGTCGTAGAAACGTGATTCACGAGACCAAAGGAATTTGACGATCGTGTCGTACGCCTGTTTAAAAGCATTTAAGAAAATACTAAATAGATTATAATTATTAAATATACATACATTATATAAATTATTATATAATTTATTTATATATATTATTATATTTATATTAATTTAATTATAATATACCTACATTGATAATAAAATACATTTTATGAGACATAATTAAATTTATATTTTCTATTAATGTAATACTAATCATATAAATAACACCATTATTTAATTATTGATTTAACATGTATCTAATATGTTTACAGATATTGCTTGTAAGAGTAAGTAAATTTAAATTACCTATATTAAATAACAATTAAGATAATTACATTAATTTAATCATAAATGTATCATAAAATTGTTTAAAATTAAATACTTTAAAACATATGTTTCTGGCATCTAAACGGCAAAAACAAAGAATAAGTGACAAATACCAGTACAATCTAGCTCAATAGTTCAATATTCAAATCAAATTGGACCAAAATGTTTTAGGACAAATATGCCGGATATTACTTTCCAATATTTTTAACAGCCTAACAATGCAGTTTATGATACTTATAAGTATCATAAACTATATAGTAATATAATAATCATATATGATCCTCGCGGTATTAGTAAAGATGAGCAGACCCCTTACATAATTGAATTCGAATCTATAACAAGAATCTCGGTTGATAGTTTCCCAGGCCGGGACGGTATTGTGATGTACACCATTAAACGAACACAGACTTAACCGAACATCGTTTCGCCTTGGAATATTGTATCCAACAATGTCCACCACAGTACTAGTTTATAAAGAGAAAATAAAAGAAGATGATCTTACAAATTGGCAACCCATAACCATATTCAATGTAAACAGACGAATAATCGAAAATTTCTCGCAAAGTTCAGTTGCTTGCAGCACAATTTCGTTGCTAGAGTCCCAAACACTTATATTAACCCATCATTAGTAGATAGATATTTAAAAGAAGTAATGCTAATGTCTACAAAAAACTGTTTTTAACTGTAAATAAATAAACGAAAATCTAGACCTATAAATATGTTCAGTGGCATAACTTCAGTGCATAAGTATCTATCTATGGCAAAATGTTGTTTTATACGAAATGTCAGTTTTAGATGTTTCATCCACTAATGAGAGTGAATATGTAGAGAACGAAATTTACATTCTACATAATCCTCCGGATTATCAAACTACCGGTAAAATCTTACATGTTTATCAAGACGGTAGTTAATAACACGTATTAGTTAGTTAATAGACTACAGCTGACTCTCATATTGAGTGCGTATACTATGGGGCTTGGTAATTACCTAGATTAATATGGTGTGTAATATAATATTATATGTTTTACGTTTATAATACTCATATATTTAGAGATGATAAAATTCATAAATTGGATAATTACACACAGAATTGTTTATTAACAGACGATTTAAGTTCAGATGGTTTCCAGATAAAGGGGCCAGGATGTAAGTAAAGTTTCGTTAATATGTTTAAATGTATTAGGTATCTATAATTATTATAGATTTAAAAGGCACTATAAATTATTATTACTTGGTAAAAATTTTATATTTCTGGTCATCATAATAATTTAGCTTACCAGCTATCCCTGTAAAAGTGTAAACATATCCTAGTTACTGGTAGCGGCTCATGTTAAGGAGCACAAGCGTACGTGCACTGCCTAAAATTTCAGTAAATTAGCGTGCTTTTATATATAAAATTATTATTCATTTACCGCTGTTTTAGTAATATTGTCGTGCCTGTGAATATTATTATTGTACCTACATATTACGCATCGTACCGCTGTATTGTTGGTTGCTGCTGGTAGCCGATAGGCCATAGATTACATATAGATAGTTTTATAATATATAGATAGGTTACATTAGTGATCTCGGCCACTGTATCGAGTCTCGACGCTATCGCAACGCTGTCCGTTGCGTACTCTTGAAAAATGCATGTATGATGCGCCGTTTGTACAGTTTTAATTTTATTCACTCTCCGGCGAAAAATACACCGTGTAAATTGTATAGCATGACGAACAAAACTAGTTTGAACTTTGAACCACTAACTATGTATACCTAACTATATTCTGTGATCGTATGTCGTAACAACGTTTGTCGTTTGGTGCACTTATTATCTATCCATTTTCAGATGTTATCAGAGTATCACTTATCTAGGTTATTGAAGTATAAGATAAATTGAATTATGTTTTATATGAATGTAGGTATGTTCTTAATAAAATTAATGGCATCACGTTCGTTATTACAGTACCCACCTATTATATCGACATTTTAGAAAAAATAACATAAAATAACATCGTTAATATATTTGTTATTAATCAGTCGTATTTTTTGGTCGTACACCACCAGATATTTCACCCACGAGCCGCTACTGCTAGTTACATTACTGAAGCTGAAAATATGAAATAACATATTATCGGTATTTGGAATGAATGCATTCCTTTTTCGTGAATGAAGAATGCGAATGCATTCAATTTATAAATTATAAATGATGTGATGAATGTGAATGCATTCATTTTACTAACGAATGTGAATGCAAATGAATGCATATTATTTACATTCAAAAAATATATATATTTTTTAAATTCTCCTTTCCTTATTCATATTGAAGGCCGTCTTTTATTAATAATGTCACAATTTTTTTTTTTTTTTTTGTCGAAAAGTTTTTTTTTATATAATGTATTATTTTGGTGTTAAATGAGAATTAAATGGACACGCGTAATATATTTTACATACCTACCTACTATAGCGTAGAGTAGGTATCACAATTCGCAAAATATGAATGTTTAACAACGAATTTGAATTCCGCGTTTTTTTGTGTACGTTTGTTCTGATAAATCACAAAACATGTGATTCTTTTCGGACAAATTGCTGGGAGACGTTCACCTAGATCCCCGGTTAACTAGATACACGTACGTTCAGGTCACCGAAACGCGTTCAAGAGAATAAAGGATTTTGACCATCGTGTCCAAGACTTTAGATATCTAAAGCCGTGATCGTGTCGTACCCCTGCTACGAACTAAGTGACGTTCATGATTATATTTTATTACGATATAATCCCTTTTTTATGATTATATAGTGTCCACGGTATAGGTATTAATATTATTATTGTTGTTGTTGTTGTTTAATATGATGTTATACCCATTACCCATACATTATATTATCTTTGTTTATAATCGAAAATAATGCACAATTTTGCATTACTCGAAATGACAACTGTGGACCTAAAGGTTAAAATAAGGAGTGTAAACTTCTATTAAGATCAGCATAAAAATTTCAATACGTTTCTTACATTATTTTGCAAAATTTTGACTTAAAACATATACATATTCTTTTTTGAATGCAATGAATGCATTTTTGATGACATTCGTTTTTTAACGAATGTGAATGTGAATGCATTCTATTTTAAAATGAATGTTCCAAACACTGCATATTATATTTAATCGATACATATTAGGTAATCGAAAACAATAATGAAACACACGAATATTAATCAAAATATATTGATCGATGGACAATTAATCGCAAACAATAATTTGATCAATTTAATAATAAAATTAAAGTAAAATTTTTTTAATGTACAATTACAAGTTAATTTTTAATGTAAAAATTTTACATAAATATAACTTAATCAAGACTACTTTAAATCATATACTCGTACATTTTAGCATACTCATAACAGCAGTTGTGATTTATCAGCCATCTATCGTTGTTTAAATTTTGGTTTAAATCGAATTAATCCCCGTATATTATTGCGCACACAGTACGTTTTTGGATATAATTTTACGTCGGTAATGCCGACTACACCCACTATCACTAAACCTACAGCAGTTCGTCGGTCGTTGCCATCAATAAATGTAAATATTCTTTACCTAGCACACCTATAGATTTAAAAAAAAGCCAAATTTTTTGATAGTACTTTTAACATGATTACCAATTATTTTACCGCGATTATTTCTTCATACTGACAGCATTGGTGGTTAACACCTCAATGACTTAACACATTTTAAAGTTTTAAAATCGACTACACTAGGTCGTTTGATATTTTTATTGCTTACGAAAACAACTATATTGCATATATCCACAGGTCTATTAGATATAGCCTCGAAGTTATTAACCTTGACAGCTGTATTTTAAGGAATATTTTCGGGATAGTCTAGAATAACCATGTAATATTGGTGAATTCCGTCACATTAATTCTGAACGGGATAAAATTTAATTTCCCGCCAAATTAGTAGAAATTAAGTTCCTATATCTACGCATACCAAAGAAGCTTAGTATTTATAAAGTAGTTCACAACGTATTCCCTAGTATTCATTCCCCCGTACAATGTCTATACTGTCTATGATTCAGACATACCCAGAAATTCTACTGTAGCTAGTAATACTGTACCCACTGTTGAAATCTCAATCATTGCATTGAATCATATTCGTCTGTTTTTTCTAACGGGAGTTTTATAACTTAATTTCTCAAAATTCTTTTGATGTCCATGCTTCCAATTGGATTACCTCCATTGCTGAATTGATTTTTAACGCTTTGCTCAAGCCTTCAACCTTCCAGTCACTCAACCTGCCATAAAATCTTTAATTGAGTCTTCTCTTCAAAAATATCTTAATCCTAACTCTGTTAACGGATCGATTACCTGCTAATAATACCTCATCTTCCATTCTTCCATCAAATTCCTCCTCTTATTTTAATATTCTCCAAATAAATTTAGGAAGCATTTGTCTTCGATCTATTGATCTTTCATCAATTGAACAACAATATGTTTTTCCAATAACAACCACAATCACTGTGGTGATAACATTTTCTTTTCTATCTCTAAACTAAATATGAGCATCCTTAACTTCAGCATTCTCACCTGAATTAACCGTCCCCCTTCAAAAGCATTGCTGTTTATATATTAATTTCTTTATCTTTTATGATCTCTTTATGGTTGACATTTGATGTCTCTCATATAGGAATAATCACTTAATATTAAAAATTGAATACATTACTTTAACTTCTTCCGCATATACGTAAAACGTTCCTAATTTTTATTCCCCAAGATTCATATTTTCCAAAGATACCTATTTTCTTCTCATATATATAGATATTATTATATTTTTACCTGACTGATGATTCGAAAACGCCATTAAACAATTACAATTCTTTTGTATCACATACCGTGAACCATATTCGTATCTCAAAAATAAAAAAGCTATGACAAAAGTAAAATAATCAGAGCATCGAACATGCATTTTTCATGCGTAGTTTTTTATTGCATTTTGTCTCTGCGGTAGCATCGCGACAGCCGTGGCCGAGACCACATATTATGTAATCTATGGTCGCGACCAAGTGGCAACCGACAGCAACCAACAATAAAGTGGTGCGATGCGTGATAATATTATGTACATTAATAATATTCAAGGGCACGACAATTACTAAAACAGCGCTAATATAATATAATAATTGTATTATAAAAACACGCTAATTTACTGAAATTTTAGGCGGTGCACGTGCGCCTATGCTCCTTAACACGAGTCGCTATTGGCTATAGCCTTTAATTAAAAATTATAACAAAATGTCGTTTCTAGAATTTTATATGTATCATTTAAAAATTTTTTTGTGTAATATTAATATTATTAAAAATAAATCTATAACCTATATACATCTTTAGATGAAACCTACAATCTAAATATTGCAACGCATAGTAAGTAATTCTCCTAATTATTTTATTATATTTTATTTAGAATATAAACATAATTGATACATAGCATGTGCCTATACCGCATATACAAAGTATAGATAATAATAGTAATATATAGTTTAAGTATAAGTTTAGTATAATTTTTTTATACGAATAAAAAACATTAGGTACAAGGAGATTTCGCATCAGGTTATAATATTTATCCAGATTTGATGCTGACTCTTCGGCGTGGGTGATGGGATAGTTGTGTTTCTTGGACACAAAGAGTACAAATAATTGTTGAAATTTTTTTAGAATGTTATTTGTACAAATTAGTTCTATTTTTTTTTCATAATTTAAAAATTGATTATCCTCTTTTTTTGATTGTTAAAACTATATGAACTTTTGATTTTCAAATGGAAATCGGCAACCTGTAATTTAAATTATAAATGTTTAAATAATACTTTTATGAGAATGTTCACGTTTTGAATTTATAAATCCGATAAATATTTCTCATGAGTATTCAGCATTCAAATTCAAGAGCGGTAGAATGGAGAAGTACTGTAATAGAAAGTAATACATGTTAAAAAATGTATTACTAACCCAGTGCTCCTCCACACCGTCGTGTCATATAGGTATAAATAAATATCCCCTATATTTAAATTTTAAACATAGACCATGAGTATACGATTTTTTTTTTTTGTTAATATAATATATTTATGACTTAAATGTACTGTATATTATTTATCCTTAATATAATGTACAAAATTATGAATTAAATATTATTTAGATTTTTTTTTTCAGCCCGTCCTGGGTTTATAATGAATTTAGAAATCATTAAAATGGAATGAAAGATCAGCCCAAATGTTTTCTAGGTTTTTTCAATTTGAAGGGATACTAAAATTACTAATTTTTAAATAATAATAAATAATAGTAAATTGAATATGCTACCGAATTTTCTTTCGTTAGGATTGTTGTACCAACCCTATTGTACGTATAATCCCACATTTCGCAGCGGCTATTGAAATTACTTATATATGGGTTGTCGAGAATTGGCGGGAATTTGGAATTATGTGATTGGAGTCTTGAGAGGAGCTCATTATAGTCGCCATGAGATAATGGACTATCATGTGTTTCGCAACCAGAAGGTGATCGAACTTTATCCGTCCAAGACGCGAACGGTGCACTACGAGGAAGCGTTCACACGCCTATTTGTATATACTTGGCTTTTTATATTTTACAATTATCGTTATTAAGAATTAAATTATACCTACTGCCTTAATCGTCGACCCTCATATAATATAATATTTTGTTATATTAATTAATTTGAATATTCTAAAATATTTAATATTATAATGTATTTACATTATTTATAATTTATAATTATATTATTTACATATTTTTAGAACAACTACATTTCCCAAATATGACAAGTAAGAGTTATAATATCTATATCAGTTAATATTAATTCGACTAATTTTATTTCTAAAACATTAGACAGTACCCCCCCCCCACCACCCGTCTGTGTAGAACTCTATGCGATGTCCATTTATGATCTAAAATGTGACAACACATCGACATATCTATCAGATCAGCCATCTAACAGATTTACGTTGATAATTTTACATTGTATAATAGCTCTATAATACAGTGTGCTACCGAGATTTATCAGTGTATGTGAATGTAATAGGTAATATTACACATGCAGAAGTTATTTATTGGATATAAAGGTATAATAATTATTGATATTTTGGAATATCATAGAGAAGTTACAAAAACGATACTTACACGTACGGTCGTAGGTCGCAACAACCGAAATCAAACTCCCACGCATAGAAAAGCAACCTATAGAAAATACATATAAACAGTTGTGTAGGTTACTAAATATTAGCACAAGTCCGGATTCAATAATAAAAAGTCGTGGAGGGCAACTTTACGCAGCCCCCCCCCCCCATTAAAATTAATTTTTGTATACGTCACATTTATTGTTTTGCGTAGCGTAATTTTGTTATAATGTTATATTGCCCATTAGTTAAACGCAGACCACGTCGTCTTGAGCTTGCCATCACACCGGATCGGATTAGAACGGATCGAATCGGAACACGCGATCGGAAAATTTTGTTACCTACATAATATTAAAAATGTATTTTTTTTACATATTTTGATCTTTTTTATTACTTCTTACGTTGGCATGGCTCTTACTCCCCCCCCTCTTCCCCATCACACTTGTCAACAAATATCAGCACACGACAGACCCTCCTGCCCATAGGCGTTTACGTAATACTGGAACAAGGGAAAAAGAAGTAGAGTTTCGTATACTATTTAATAATTAAACATAATATTTGTTTTAATAATATTAAGTACAAACGAAAAGTAGCGTCTATCTTGGTGCTGGCACGTGGACTACAACGTTATATCACATATCTACGTCGGATAATATGCTATTGCGTCTGCGCAACCGTTTGTAACGCTTCGGTATCCGTCAAAATATATACTCGTTGATCAATTCTAGACGTTTCCGTTACGTTCCGACGTGACGTATCCGACCAGATCCGATCTGGTGTGTGGGGCTTCATTTAAAATTATTTTTGCCGTTCCGATCCAATATCCGAACCGATGTGTTTATCGATCATATTACGCAAGCTGTAAAAATAACGCGTGACCGGTTTCATTTTCCACCTATCTACGGGTTACATTTCCGATTACTTTCAATGACCAACGAATTATGGAAGCTAAAAAGAAAAATACCAGAGACAGTAAAATTAATAGAAAAATGACGGTTAATATTTTGCGGTGAAACTGAAAATTCGGAAGCTTAATAATAATTTATTGATTCATGGTATTTTTTAGAAACACTAATTTTAATCTGAAAATTTCACCCTCTTCTTAAGGGCCATAATAATAATGCAGTCATGAAATGTGAAAAATAGACAAAATAATTGCATCTTCCACGGTTCGGGGCATCCAGGATGTCTGTTAACACTGTTATCGAAAACTAATGCTAATTATACGATTATTGAATCAATAGGACCATGAATAAGAAATACTATAGCAGAAAATATAAAATAATACTCAATTGTATACAATCCAAATTTATTCCCACTCAAGATATAAATATACATTATCAGTTGTGTGTAATTATTATTCGTTATGTTAGTTATAGAGTAATTAATGAAAGATTTATATTTTTTATTTTACTAGCTTTTATAAGATATAAGTACTTCAAAAACTCGAAAAGAACTTTGTGTATTAGTAATTAGTGTGTAAAATTTTGGAAATCTGGTATTGATATTAAAAAGTGTATTGGAAGCTTTACAGATGAAGCCTCTAATATGCGTGGAGAATAAAAAAGGTTTTCTGTTTATATAATAAAATAATATAATTAAAATGCATTTTTTTTTTATATATATATATATTTTGTAGTTTTACGTACATGTTAATATTTTAATTTCTAATATTAAGTACCTATGGTTTTACATGTTTTAGAACTTGGGAAGGAATACTGTATCGGTATCTTACTACAGGGTAAGATTATTAAAAATTATTAGGCATAACTAATTTCTATTGGTATACAGTGAATTGTTGACGCGCGCGGAGTAAAGAATGATTCCAAGATTTAATTTGTTTGTAGTTTATTTGAATTTGAATACGAATTGTTGAGTTCTTGTCAATTTTTCTAACTTAAAATTTATTATGCAATTAATTAACAACACCGAGGATTATGTGATAAAATTTAATTGGTGCGAATGAAAAAGTATTTGCAAAGAAGCTGAATAAGACTGTAGTGTGGGACGTGAAGGGGAATATAAAGAAAAAACAAAGTTTAAGAAACGGTAGAAAACCAGGGAAAAGGATGATTGAATAGAGTATAAAAGTTTATATAAAGCAGATAGAGTGCAGTGAGTAAAGCTAAATTAGGGAAATAAGATGAATTTTATGAGAGATTAAGAATAAAAGAAGAAGAAAAAGAAGTGTACGGTGTAAAGTGTAAGGGAAGAGAAAAACAATCTAGAGATTTTAAGAATGTATATAAAATATATATATATTTTTTTATATGTATAAAAAAAGAGGATAGGAAAGTGTGGAAATGAGGAATATCTGAAAGAGGCGGTTGATCGAGTTATGCGGAATTTGGGAATAGTGGATTTAATAAGAGAAGACAAAGTATGGAGTGTGGTTAGAAAAAGAAAATTAAGAAAGCGGTGGACTGGATCATATACCAGTAGAAGTGTGAAAAGCATTAGATATAGGGTAGCTAACAAATTTATTCAATAAAATATTAGTTGAAGGGAAAATTCCTGAAGCATGGAGGAAGAGTTGTGTGGTACCAATGTTTAAGAGTAAAGGAAATATATAGGAATTTGGAAATTATAGAGGGATAAAACTTATGAGTCACAGTATGAAGATATAGGAAAAGGTAATAGATAAGAGAGTAAGATTTGAGACATTTTTTAGGAGCAATCAGTCTGGGTGTATGCCTAGGAGGTCAATAATGGGCCAATATTTTATTTTAGACGGTTAGTAAAAAAATACAGAGAAAAGAAAAGGAAGTTGTATATGGTATTATATGGTATTGATCTAGAGAAGACATATCAATACATTTCTTCAGAAATTTTTAAATGGTTATTAGTGAAGAAAGGGTTACCAAAGGTGTATGTGAATGTTATTAAGGACATGTATGAAGGGGCAAGTACAAGAGTAAGGAGTTTGTGTGAGGAAATAGGATTTTACAGTCAGTGTATGAATGCATCAGGGATCGGCGTTGGGTTCTAGTAATGAATAAAATAACAAAGTATATTCAGGGTGAGGTACCATGACATATGCTGTTTGCAGATGATATAATGTTTGTTGGAATTCGTTTTGAGGAAGTGAACAGTAGACTGGAAGAGTGGATAAAAGCTCTGGAGAGGAATGGATTCAGGATTAGTAGGAGTAAAACAAAATTGGTATATAGACTATCATTTTGGAGAAAGGGAACACTGATTAAATAGGGAAAGACAAGTAATGAAGTTTAGTGGAGATGTAATGGGTAAGGTTGAGTGGTTCAAGTGTGTAGGATCTATTCTACAGAAGAATGATGGTTTTAAGCAAAATACAAAATATAGAATTAAATGGAATGGATGAGTGGAGAGAAATATCAGGTATTTTGTGTTCAAGGAGCAGCTCAATTAGGTTAAAAGGCAAATTTTATAAGACATTAGTCAGACCTGTAATCATATATGGATTGGAGTGTTGAGTAGTGGATAGGAAGATAGAACAGAGTGTGGCAAAAAATTAGAGTGTCAAAATTGACGAGTGGAGTGACTAGAGAGAACAAAATAAGAAATTAATATTTAAGGGGTAGTATAAGAGTAGCTCCAATAGTGGACAAAATGAGGGAGAATAGATTGAGACGGCTAGGGTAAGTTTGAAGAAGAGAAGTAAGAAGGTAAGAAAAGTAGTAAAGGGAATTTATGTTTAAGGAAATGGAGATGAAGGCAAAAACAGAGGTGGGAGAATGTTATCGAGATTGATATGAGGTGGGTGGGTGTAAGTAAGGAGGATTTGGGAGATTGAGTTGTGTGGCAGTTAAGTACTAGGATGGCCGATCCCAAATAGTTGTGAGAGTGGGAAAAGGAGAAAAAGAAGATTTTAACTTTCAACTAATTTATCATTTATCCTTAATGTAATCCTTATTATTATTTGTTTTATTTGTTAACTATTTCTCATACTTTTTTAAAATACTCTGGTTAACCAATGATGATAAAAAAAAAAGATAAAGCATTATAATTTTTCTTAAGAATCTTGCCTAGAATTATTTAATCAACCAAATATGGTCGAAGTTATCAGATATTAATATGTATGAGTGACGATGCAAATAATTATTTTGACTGGTCTAAAGAAAAATCAAAATAGGATCTTTCTTTATATATAACAAGAAATTACTAACATTTTGTCGAAAAGGTCTACAAAAAAATCTAAATTCGTCGAATGAAACGAAACATAATAATATTATAATTAGATACTATTTTTGTATTAAAATTTAGTAAAAAAAAAAAAATCTAAAAGTATTGGGAATCAATTTTCTAAAGTATTTCAAATATTTAGGATATCATAAAGTATTCGAAATACTTTTGAAAAGGACCTTATTTTAATTTAATTTGATTTAAATCTGGGTTTTCTATTTCACCATTTTTGGATTCGGACCATTTTTTGTATCTAGTAGGTACATTAAAACTGTCAAGTAATTCTGAGTAACTATTTATGTTCTTTTGTTGATACTTTGCATTTTGAGTTCACCAAGGATGTTGGGTATAATGTATCTGAGCTTTTATCTCTACTGAACAACTACCTACATATTTATAAAGAGAATAGAAATAACACTTTTTTTATTTTCAATACCTAAGTATTTTTATTAGCAGGAACTCTTAAATACTAATTTTGATCAATCGGAACGGAAGCAAAAGCTAATGTTACGAATCGAAACGACGTTCCGGTGTGTTCCGATCCATTTAAACCATTGGACAGTGAGCTGGTTTTTTTGGTCGAAAATTAGTTCACAGAAATATGTAATTGTAAAACCAAGATATCCCTTATTCCATTCAAAATCAAATAGTACGATTAAAAATACATTTTTATTGATTGATCATTTTTTTTTTTTAACAGAGAAGTGCACGGTTTCTGCGCATGCTTTCTGCTTTCGTAAATTCCATAAAAGTAAATATTAAATTATAATATTTTAATCTAATATTAAAAATTACGTATTATTGCCATTTATTGTACTTTTTTTTATATACCTACATATTATTATAATATTATATATTATTATAAAAAGTGCAAAAAATGACAATTACATTATTTCTGGAAAAATGTTATTTATAATCTATTTATTTAAGTCTTTTTGTGTTTAGTTTTTGCGATATTAGTATTAATTTACGAATTTTGAGTCAGTAAATACAATGTTAATACAATCTCGATTTGTCATTAAATTTAAGCCAAATTAAAATTTTAAATATAAGTAGGTATAATATATTAATGTCCTAAAAATGTCAAAAATGATAAATAAAAAAAAAAAAATGACAAATTAAAGAATAAAAAGTGAACGAAAATAGCTTGAACATTTTTATTAAACAAAAGTCTTAATAAAATATCCAAAAATTATGTTGTCAAGTTCTAAGGTTCAAGATTTAAAGAACTTTTTAAACAAATATTTGCTATATTAAATTTTCAAACAGTAACTCGATTAACCTGTTTAAAAGGTTTTACACTCTAATACTCTAAAAATGAAAAACAAACGCAGTTTATTTTGTATTGAAAATTTCAAAATGTATTGTTTATTTTATTATTATTATTATATTGTTTATATATGTTTCAGGTTTAATGCGTATAATCAAACACATTGAGCAACAATAATTATTTTGTTTACAGGTTCCTATCTGTAAATCTAGGAGTAAAAAAAATATTATTATTTTTGTTTTTTAGTAATTAAATAAATTATGTATATTTATTTAAATAATACAATTTCCCGATTTAAAAAAAGTTATTATCATATTTTCTACACATTTTAAGCTGCAAAATTAATTTTATAAAAAAACTTTGGAATAAAAATACAAATTAAAAAAAGGGTCAATTGGCAATTTTTTCTAATAATGATCGATTTATCAATAATTATGTATAAGCCATTCTTCTATATTAAATAAAAAATTCTATAAATTGTATTCTATATATTATATTTATTAAATTTAATTTTTTTGTGAGATACAATAAGAAAATAATTGATTAACAGCCCCTTTAGTAAAACTTCAACCATTGAGGGCCATGTGAATTTGAGCAATCAAGCCAATATTTTAAAAGTATGTATGTACTTTTAAAATCCTTTATGGCAGATTTCAATATAGATACTGATTATATTATTACTACACTATGAGGCAGACAAATATAATATTATTATCTAATAATCTGACGATATGATTATATATATATATATATATATATATATTGTTATTTTATTTAATTTTATCAAAAATTATTTTGTTTGTTTATTCATTCTGTTTGTATCGCGGTATCATTCCGGTATAAAAGTTTAAAATGAGTGCAAATAAAGATTGGAGATTTGGTTTAAAAACCCGTCGGCATTTATGTAAACCAATAAAAAATAAAAAATGCAAATTAGAAAATTATATTAAAAAAAAAAAACAATCAATGAATGATGATCAGGTAAGTTTTAATAATATACCTGTCTTATATATATTTAATTGTAGTTGGTTTTCACAAATGAATTATGTATTTATTTAATTACAATATATTACAAGAAAAAGGAGAAGTAGATGATGTACAAGAACGTTCTGAAATAGCAGTTATTACAGACGGTGCTTGGAGTAAAAGGTCTTATAATAGAAATTATAAAGCGTCATCAGGAATGATAATTAAATAATAATTATATATTCTTATAAACAGGGATTAAGGGATGGGCAAGATGTTTATGTATATTAGTTTAGTCTAGTTGTGCCTTGGAAATGGTACTTTCGTCGTCGTTCGGACTGTCTCCGGCACCATCCATCCGAATTAGTGATGGGCGAATTCGGTCTTGGTCTTGCCGTCTTGGTCTTGGTCTTGCAAAAATGCAAGACCAAGACTGTACTAGAGCTAGCAAGACCAAGACCAATATTTTACTATTTCATAGCAAGACTGAAATAAAAATGTATGCAAGACCAAGACCGAGACCAAGACTTATAATGCAAGACCAAGACC
>JAIPRL010008484.1:0-20166 GCA_025469235.1 Pemphigus obesinymphae | reverse complement strand
ATTTTTTATTCGAACCCGAACCGAACCGAACTATTCAATTAAAATATCGAACCCGAACCGAACTTCATAAAAAAAAAAAAAACAATACAATAATATAAATTACCATTTTTTATTAATTATGTATATTATAACACCCCGGGTTCGGTTCGGTTCGGTTCGAAAATCGAACAGTTCGTAACATCACTAATATATATACATAAAAAATGACAATTAAGTTTAGATGAAATCATAAAATAAAAACAGACATAATTAATAGTAGAATTATAGTTTAATTAAGTAATAGAATCAAGGCTTATAGATAAGGAGAAGGACTGCTCCCATAAGACGAAAAATAGGCGAGGAATCAAGAAAGAGAGAAGACGAAGAGGGATAACGAAGATAACTTTTGAAAGAAAGGAAAGATTAGCGACATGTCTGCGGTCAGTAAGGATAGTGAGTTGGAAAGCTTGTAGAACAAGAAAATAATCATGTGGAGGGTCAATAGTAATAAGGCGGAAAGTATCAAGGCGTAAGAATTTTTTTTGGTCCCTTTCCATTTGGTACTTCACTAGCACAAGCAGTTTGAGCGTCTAAAGAACAGAACCATATTCCAGCGTAGATCGAACACAATAAAGGGATTTGAGAGAGGACGTTAGAGTAATGCGGGAGTTAAAGTATTATAATGATACATTTACGAAGTGGAAAAATTAATAAATTTCCATTAATTTTATTTGCAAATATACCTACTTGCTTAATAAGACTTAATAATGGGTAATTGCTACTAAGTAATAACATTTTATGATAGGTGTAGGTAGGTACCTACAACCACCCAGTCACTAATTTTATTATTTAATGTAAAGTCTACGTAAAATGTGTAAATCTCAAAACTACGGATTCGACTATACTTATTTTGTTACCATATTTACATTTTTAGGAATCAATTTCCCTTCAAATGCCATTTTACAACAATGTGATTATCGAGATAGAAATAGAAAATGACAGAATTTGGAACGAAAAATTATATGAAATTCAGCGGAAGATAGCAGCTCGGAAAATACAAATATGTTTCAGAAGATACCTGAATTATATTAAGACTCGTGACAGTAAAAAAAATAAAAAAGGACAACATAAAAAATCCCAAACAAAATCAAAAAATAATTAGATAAATGTACGTATTATGATTTGAAAATTAGAAATATATTTCTACATTAAATAGGCATTACACAGTGTTGATGTGTTCTTATTAAAGGACCATATACAACACAAAAAAAGGACATAGGCTCAATCAATAGATAATAATTAATTAATATAAATAATGACCACCATTGACTATGTTATTGAGTAATTATATTTATAATCAAGCAGGAATGGTAGAAAATTACCAATCTCAATCTAATGATTCGTTTACCCACACACTTAAGACGCCACTTGTCAAACTTACTAAAAAACAAATAATATTTTTGGCAAAAAACTAGGGAAATTAAAAAAAAAAAAAATACGACGAAACTTATTGCTAAATGTATTTATTTTGTGAGGGCCTCTTATTAATTAAATCTAGTGGGTGCCCCGTGGACTCCCCTTAAATCTGGCCCTGATAGTGGTAATAAAATTTGTTTACGTCCATTCGTTGAGGAGCTATAGCTGGAGAAAGACGGCCAAAGCAGCGGTGGCCTATGCTTTTACATAGGAATCATTAACGCGACTTAAGATAATAATTTATTTATATTTTCTGTTATATTCGACAAAAATTAAAAATTAATACAATTTTCCGTCCGTGTGTTTTGCTAAATGTTGGTGTAATTTTTATCGTATAAAAATAAATATAATATATAAAAATTGAATATTAAATATATAAAATAAAAAAAAATACAGCATACACCTGGAGATTTTATGGAGTTCTTTATGGAGTTTTTTTTTTATTGTATAATCATGATATTTATTTAAAAAAACATGTTTACGCAAAACAAACGAATAATTATTTTGGATGGTTTGGTCGTTTTTGAGTACCTACTCCTATTATACAATATTTTGGAGACAATATTCGAATTAAACTTTAAAATATAATTTTAATGCCATTTTGTTTATTTTGTAGGAATACATTTTTACCACTATAATTTCATTAGTAAATATTAAATGATAATAGATGTGTTTTCTTAAATTAATATTTAGTAAACTTTTATTTTCGAGTTTTTAAAATGTTCATGTACAGACCCAACGAGGGAGAGGACGGGGTGAGTCGATGGTAAATCCCCCCGGGCCCAAAGTTTTTAGGGAACCCCGGATTTTTTCAAAATTTCAGGGAGGCCCAAGAGCACAATTATAGGTACCATAGACGCAATTTATATGAATGGCCCTTTTTTTTATAATATAGGAGCATAGATAATAATAAATTTATTATCTATGTATACGAGTATAAATACATATTTATATAATATAATATTGCAATTAGCGCTTTGAAAACGGCGAAAAATAAGCAAAGAAAAGTTATTCGTATAAATATTTCTCAAAAATTGAAAAATCGAGTGCCCAACTGCAATCCTCCCCCCCGGCCTAGATTTTCTCTCCACGGCCTTGTTCAATTATTTTTGTATATACCTACATACATGGACGAGCCGAAGACATATTTCTGGGAGGAAATTTCCTAGGGGGTATGTCTCCGAAATACAACTTGAAATAAAAAGTAAATAAGCAAAAAAAAAAAATACTAAACTTAATTTTGCCGACTATTTTCCAGTGGTGGAGGGTGCAACACCCTCGAACCCCCTTAGTCTCGTCCTTATATAATACACCAAAGTATCGAAGATTGATAACATAAAATTTTAATAAACCCATAGGCTATAATAATATGAATATGTTACTATTATTATAATCCCAAATTATAGTTTTGTAGAAAATATAAGTAAATCAACGAATAGGTACGCGATAAGCAATTCATCGTATTAAACGACAAAATCAACATCGGGCGCAACTCCGTGTATGGTCTTAGGTATAACATTATTACATTAATATAGTTTATATATTTAATGCTTAATTTGTATTTATTATATTTATTTTTATGCGATAAAACTTACACAAACATTTAGCAAAATACACGGACTGATGAAAATTTCATTCATTTATAAGCTGCCGTCGTCGTGTATAATCTTATGACGTCACGAGTGATTTTTAAAACGCTGTAACGCCTGAAACTCAAAAACGAATCGCCGTAGACAATTTTATATTTTTTTTTTATACACATTTGTACTAATAATAATAGGTACATAATAAAAAAAAATACTTTTTTTTTGTGTTATATAGTCCTATTAGAACCTATATAAAAATATAAATAATTATAGAAAAATCAAAATATGGGTACCTAACCTAACCTAATACCCATACGGAAATATATTTATGTATATGGAAACCATCACCAAAGAACATATCAAATAAAATATAGACGGTTCTGTGGTAAAAGTACCTAAATATAGTACTATAGTAGGTACGGGAAGACGTATAGGTACCGGCATCACGGTGTAAACATCGCTCTCGGCCGCTCGGGATTTAAATTGTTTTCTCAATATTATACTGATATCTGTGGAAATCAATACGTAAAATAACTAGTAATATAGACCATAAATAGGTTCCTATTATAAGTTTTAACCATACTATTGGTAGCATCTATAGATCAATATTTTAATATTATTATTTATTTTACAAGTACATGCACCGTACGCCGTGGTATTAGTTATTACTTATTACTATTCGGCATACGGTATAATTATTTAGGTACTTTTAGCACGAATCATGTCGGCATAAATAGCCGGACACCGGCGACCGGCCCCTATTCGGCCGGATACCGGCCCGCTGTCAACAAGGGGGGGGGGGCAAATGCCCACCCTGCCACCCCCCAAATGACGCCACTGGATAAAAATTGTTTAAATTAGAACTAATGCAACTGTCAAATTTCCATAGAAATTTTTAAGACCTGTAAATATCTAGGTATAATAATGTGCCATAATCTCAAATGGAAAAACCATATAAAGTTAGTAGGTAACAAATAAATTAAGAAAAATTATAATTACACGAACTGAATCACGTGTATATTAATTACACGTGTTACACGTGTATTCAAATACATGTGTAATCGAGACCTCTACCTACTTCATACTTACATCATCATAAATTACCCACATTTTTCACATAAATCTTGTTTTACATGGTTTTTGAAAGTCTCCAGAGGGGGCATGTCCCTCTCCTGACCCCCCCCCCTACACATGGAAACCTATGGCAATGGGTTAGTTAGGTACAACTTACATTACAATATTAAGAGGACAATAATGATTTTTAGTAGTAAAAATATATATTATTTATATATATATACGAAAAACAAACGAAATGACCTATTAAAGTAGGTAACTTAAGAGTTAATAGGTAGGTACTAGGTACTATAGGTACACCTAATATAAAATAGATAAAGGAAAATATTTTTGAGACCATCTCATCAGTGTTTTGTAAATTATTAATCAGAAAAAAAGTTAATGCCATATACAAAAGTAAAAAAATGATTTACCTACATAAAATATCAAACGATATAATTTAAATATCTTTAACCCTGATGTGGTCGTTTCAAAAATATTGTCCTTAATCTATTTCATAATAGGTACCTATTTTCTCTTAAGGAGGCTCTCTGCGGGCACGTTTTAAGGGGTTCAGTATAGGAAATTTTAAAGAAAGATTAGAAAAAATAAATATCAAACAATTTAGAAATAATTTTGTACATTTTAAATTTAATCTAAAAATAGTATTGTACTTGTACCACGTTTTATTGTTTTATTATCACGATATTTCCGTATTATATATAGTAGTATTCTATATATTATATAATAAGTAATTTCCAACAGTATTTATTTCCAAAATATTGATTATTGAATATTTATTATTTAAAAATCACACATTTTACTGAAACAACTATTTTGCGAGAAAAATATTTTCTTGGACTTGATAAGGAATCAATTAAAGAACTAAATTCTTACTCAATATAGTATATACCTGTGTTCTAACCATTTTTTCGGGGGATATTTACAAATAGTATAATACAGTTATATTTGTGTTATTGAAAAAAGCACAACTATACACTATAGAACACAGATAATTTTGTTGACTAAATTACGTAATAGTACTTATTATGAATGATTTGGATAAACTAAAAAAATTAATTTTCAAGCTTTTATAAGTCTGAAATGTATATTTAGATATTCTATACATAGTATAGAGATTTTTAGTAGGTAAATATAAAAAAAAACACGGACTAGATGTATTTTTTAATTTTATAATTTCATATTGGTTGTATTTGTAGGTAATATCTATAATATAATATATTATATTATTTCATATTATATGTAATAAGTAAATAGTTATAAAATATAGTCTATAGACTTTATAGTAAATAACACATTCGTACGAAAACACGTACCTGCCGATATGACATACGCAGTGGCGCCGAAGTCCGTCTATTTGTATGACATTTGACATTGTCCTACACAACCCCTAAAATTTCCAAATTTTCGTACTACACACTTAGTTCCGAAATATTCATTGGTAGAAATCAAAAATGGGGTAGGTTAGTGACTAGCTCCTTGAAAAAGTAGGTATTATAATTTTTGTGATCTATAACACATACAGGGTGTCTCATCGGGTTCTGACATTTGCAATAACTTTTGTTCTTTTTCTTTTTTTTTTCTTTTTCATATATATAACTATTAAAACTCTGTGCTACAATTATTATACTTAAGATGATTTTTATTTTCGTTCGGTTTTTCGTATATACGTATCATAATGGGCTCGTCCCGTATTGTATTAATAAAATAAAAATAAAAAATAAAATAAAATAATATTAAATTAAATATAAATAATATTTGTACTTGACAAAAAAAAAAATTATAATAAATTATAAAACGATGTGAAGTATTAATATTATATAAGTGCTAATAGGATAACCACGTGAACTTGAATAACACATTTTTAAATTTCGTACAACACATTTCAATTTCGGTACTACACAAAGTGTGTCGTACTGCACACAATTTTAGGGGCTGGTCCTACATATACATAATATAATGGGTGGTGGTTATAGGCAGTGGTGGTAGGTAATAAGAACTAAGATGAAATCAAATAATAGTATAGTTTTATTTAATTATGACAATATATATTATTAAAAATATTACTGTCTACTATCAAAATGTAAACATATTAAATATATTAAAGAACTCGCTGGCCGTAGCGAATTCAAGTTAATACGACGAGGAGACGTTTTTGAGGCCATAGTCGATGTAACTTCGTCTATTTATACTGCGTACCTAGTACCTATATATAAATGCTCACATCCAGGGCCGATGTTATAAGTAATATTTTTTAGGGGTCGTCAAGTACAAAATTGACGACTTGTGCTTAGTAATGGACGACTTACAAAAATTTTTTCTCGCTTCACTCGAAATAATTCGTATATATGTTACTAGAATTCAATCATATATTAAACAAAATATGTTTACCATAGTATAGCGCTCACGAAACTGTGAAGGTGATATTAGCGTGTCTCGTGACAACATCTCAGAACCGGTTGGTAAATTTTTCCAATATATTAGACACTGACGATTGTTGGTCGGTCAACAAATAGGTACTTACCTATAATGCACGCGGTACCTAGCCCGGCATAAATTGAATCATTCGAGAATCACTGTTTTGACGAGATATGATGACCACTAAGTACCTACGCCAAATATTAATACCATTCGCATATTTTTGTGAGTCGTACTGTAATTAATTTTAGGGTTTTAAGTACAAATTTAGACACCACTGATTTAAACCATAGTTATATGATTAAACTGTAATTTAGAGACTCCTTAAATGCAATAACTATTATCAATGTTAATATTTTATTAAAACAAAAGTAACATAGTTACTTTTAAAGTAATTCAGTAGAGTAACTTAAAATGTAATTAAATTGCTTTCCTAAAGTAATTTACCCAACACTGATAGTAAACAATAACATTAATAATTAATTTGCATCAGTTATAGACAGAATAACTGATTTAAATTAAAAATAGAATTTTTTTTTTTTTTTTTGAAACGATATATTTTATTAAAAAAATAACTATATTAGTTTTAACAAGTTTTTATTATATATAATTACAAATTAAAAATTTTAAACAAAAACGAATAATTTTAATAAATAAGTAAATAAATTAAATTTTGAATAGATAATAGATTTCTTTATATCATTATCATCCAACAATTTATCATTTTTTTTGAAAGAACATGTTTGTTGTGAACTTGTCTAATAAGAACTTCATAAAGTCTAGAAAAAAAAATTGCAATCAAAAGTTATACAAATTATATTTCTATTCATATATATATATAAATACTTACGAAATAGTAAATATAAACCACCAATGGATGATGCTATTTGAATAATTAAATGTAATACTGTAGTTCTCTCTTCAGTGATGATAAACTTTAGAGCATTTGTATCATACTGAAAATATATGCCAGGCATACCATGACTCCCTGAAATATAAATTGCTTAGATTAATAATTTAAGTATGACAAAATAAATCAATTTAAGCAATGGTAGGCAACATAAAGAATAAAATAAATAAATGTAAAAATTTAACTATTTATATACATTTATTCTTAAATAAAATTTACTAAGATACCGTATCAATTTTTTTCCATTTTCAGTATTAGCAAAATATTTATGAAAACACAATATGTGTTCAAGAAAATAATAACTCTATACTCAGTGCCATGAAAAAAATATAACAGGCAGCGACCAAACAGTATTTATCATTGATAAATCACCTAGGGCACCTGGCAGAAAACTCTGTACAACTCTATACAGAGTGATCGTAATTCACAAAGCATTGTATACTTTGCATTTGTCTGCCATTATACCTCTAATAAATTCACTCATAAATCACAATGTATACCATATCTGGCGATTGCTTGGATTTGGCCTCACACACAACACACAAACAAGGTGTTTGTATGTATGAGTAAAGTTGTGTTTTCTCGTGGTGCGAAGTATAGCTTAACTTTGAATTAAATATTTATTATAGTGCTATACTGACTAAATATTTACAACTTTTATTTAAGTAATATGAAATGAGCATTAAATCTCCAAATTATTGTATGTTTTATGGAAATTTTGCTAGCACATTTCTTAAAAATGCACTGAGCAATATAATATATACATATAATTTGAACAATATTTAAATTATACAAATAATTTACATTAATTATACAATTGGAGACTTCGGTCGAACAACGAAATAAGCACTACTTTATAAATTTTTCAGATGAGCCATTTAAAATAAAACAAACCGAATTATAATTTTTTTTTTTTATTAAAGCTTCCGTAAAACATGTACATTATAGCTTTGGACACTCCTCCCGCCAAAAAAAAAAAATTTAAATAGTTTTTACAAAGTTAATTTGCTGGTTAATTAGATGAAACTTTTCTTATAGTCATTGTTACCTTCTCCTTCAAATTACCTAACCTAACCCCTCACTCACCAGAAATGAAAGTTAGTTTGCAAATTGTTGATCAAATTGTAAGGTCTGGAGTATTTTTTGGGAGTGGGCAACCTCTTCATACCCCTTACTCACACCCCCTCACCCTCTGGTAATAAAAGTTAATTGGAAATTAGTAGAAAAAATTGTAAGGCCTAGATAATGGTCTTCTAGGGACAAAAAACTTTTTAAGTTGTTTATTGTCATTAGATGAAAGTTTTATGTTATGAGACATTGTCAACACATAATATAAACAATAGCACTCAGGAGATAAAATAAATCCAACATGCGGTGTGGAGATCATATACTATAAAGTTAAAATGTGTCTTGTTGTTCCACTAATACTACATTTACCTAAATACACTTGTGTATTTAAATCAATATTTCAATAAAATCAATAGTACATATATTAAATGACACCTGTATCTCAATGTTCTACTGTAAAACACAACTTTGCCCGGGTTAGCGCTTGTATCGCAGTTTGGACAATGCCTTCAATTATTGTATTTATTCTATAACAATTCAATCCTACTTAAATTCTGACTATATTATTCATTATTGATCTATACCATGTCAACATAAATATTTTATTATATCTAAATATAAAAGTCATATATATTTTGTCAAAGATGTATACAAAGAAGTCTAAACTGCTCATCATTTCAATTTTGTTTATATACTACTCATTATTTAACCTATTTACATAAGTATTAAGTAATATATTATTTTTATGATAAATAAATCAATTATTTTACTAACCAGAACTGTGATCAATATTTCTTTCTATATCTTTTGCTGAATACTGATAAGTTTTAACTTCATTAAAATGTGATTTGACATCTGTAGCAACTACATCAATAAAATATTTGTAAGAAATGCTACCTATATGAATTATAAATATGAATTAGTTTAATCACAATTTCTATTAGCTATATTTCATATTAAAGTATATTACAGTTTTGAAGAGGATATGAAACACAGGATCAAGTGTGAATGGATGAAGTGGAGAGAAATGGCAAGGGTTTTATGTGATAAAAAAATCCCTATTAGGTTAAAATCTTATAAGATAGGATGAGACCTGCTATGATGTATGGAACAGAATGTTGGACAGTAGATAGGAAGATAGAACAAAGAATGTGTATAGCAGAAATAAGAATGTTAAGAACTTAAGGTGGATGAGCAGAGTAACTAAAGAGGATGAAATAAGGAATAAGTACATATAAGAGGAATAGCTTTAAGCTTAAGGGAGAGTCAATTAAGATGGCTCGGGCATGTATTAAAGAGGGAAAAGACTGAGGTAATAAGATTAGTAAAGGAAATGTATGTTGTTGGAAATAGGGGGAAAGAAAGACCCAAAAAATAGGTGGGGAAATGTGATGGCAAGTAATATCAATAAGTGAAGAAGATATGAAAGATAGAGTAGATATAGAGTTAAGTGGAAGTGTAGGTGGCTGACCCCAAATGCTTGGGAGAGAAGGTGAAGGAGAAGAAGTAGAATCTCAATTATCTATTCTTATGAAATCAAGGAGCAGTTAAGAGGGTGTCAGCAAAATTTTTTTTTGAAAAAGGCATATTATCATTTCTCAATTTTAACAACTTACAAACATCTTAGAAATATGAAACGAAAAATAAATTATAAATAACAACATTATTATCTAGTGCCCTACATAGCCTTTTATGATACTTAAATTTTTGTTAAGAATTATATTTATTAAAAAAAATCAAAAAGGTTAGTTATAAATGAGAAATGCAAAAGTAATATTTTCAATAAAATTTTATAAATTTGTAAAAAACAACCACAATAAAACGGGACCAACTATTATTCATTTTTAAAATGAGTACAAAAACTTTTGTGATAAATTTTATTTTTCTTAAAATTTTCTAAAATTTACTTAAATAGAACCCCTTAAAAATAGCTACCCTGATATCCTATTAAAAGAAGTACCCAACATATTTATAAAATAGATAAATTGTATATTTAAAATCTTCTGTTTAGTCATTAATTTGCTTATATATAATATATATATTTATATTACTTAATTTGAATCAATAGGTATAATATAATTTAATATAATTCTTAGTAATAAAAGTTTTTGTATCAATACTTGAAAAGTTATTTTAAATTAATATTCTTTTTATTTATCAGAATCCCGGCCTTCTTTGTGGAGGTTTTTATATTTTGGTGAAAATGAAATATATAGGTGATAACATTTGACAAATGAGAGTAATGGATAATTAAGATTCTACTCTAATTGAAAAATATATAATTTGAGTTTCTTACTTTCATTTGCTACTCGAAACTCTCCTTCTAAAGGATATACAATCCCTTTTGTTGGAATGCCAAATGAAAATTGATTAATTCGGTGAGAAAAGTTAGTAGCCTCTACTCCAAAAAATAGACCTGTAAGATGTACATGACCACCTGGAACCATTAAAGATTTTCCAGGTGTAATATGTAAATTTCCAGTCACTTTATTTAAAATTAATGATCCGTGTATACGGCATGCATCAGGTACAGTGGTCGGTTTTTCTGTTCTGCAATATTTCAACAATTAATTTAAAACATATGAAATACAATTAAAAATACTAATAATTTATTTACATAAACAATTTGTAGAAATAGTATAAACATTGCCATATAGGTATATTACAAATATTTAACTTTAATTTATGAAACTAAAAATATGTCAAATAATATACTATATTATATATCATAGTATTATATTATGCTATTGTTTCAAAAATATTATATTTTTGATAATTCAAATATTTTCATTAATTATCAAGTACAAACTTAAATGGAAAATATAATATTTTTTAAACTATACAAATACTAAGTTAGAATTTAAAATCTTACTGTCAGTAACCGAATACCCATTTGAACTTCAATCATAAAATGTTTATATTTTTAATGAATGTTCATTATATCCGGATCCTCATTATTTAACCATTGTAATGCCTATTTAAGTTACCCAAATTTAATTTTGAGATTGTACATTTATGTATTGAAGTTAACTACATGATTGTTCATATTGGTCAATGCCAAATTTTATTGTGGATAGAGGTAATATATGTTTGTATATGATTAGAACAAAAATGTTCATTAAGTGCCACTTTTCAAATTGTTTAGGGTGGCTAAAAAATACAATTTTACCATTGTTGTTTATTCATTTCCAAATTGGCATTTATATTATAAAAAAGTCGCTTACACCCAGATATTTTCAATCCCGTCAATTTAATGTTGCTTACACAAAACATTAAAACATTGATTATAAGCTTCAAAAAAAATAATATCAATGTTTGAGTAAAATTAATCAATATATAATTATGGTGCTTATAATAATTTATCTTTTAACCGTCAATATTTCTATCAAGCTTAAAAAACTTTAAAGCATAGTTTTATGGTGCACGGTGACGGCTGGTGTAGCTGAAGAGTAAAACAATGAAAGACAAATACTTGAATACATTAATTTTGTAAAATATTTTATAAACTGAAAAATTAATAATAAAATAGTTTATTTTCTGCTATCCTAAGCCTAAGCCAATTTTATTTTGGGAATTGTTTAAATATTTAGTAAAATACATACTACTAAAATATTTTATTGGCCAAAAAAATTAATACTTCCGAGTGAAATTTCATTAAGTTTTTCTCAAAATGTATTGCTTTCAGCACAGATAAACTTTTAAATTTTAGATACCTTTATATAAAATAAATTGAAATTTATACTCATTCTTAGTTATTGTACAATTATGAGAAACTCCTCTTTCAGATACATCATTGATTATACAAAGATTCTTAAACATTTCTATTGCGTAGAAATAATTTTCAGAGTAATTCTACTCAGTCACATTAGTTTCTCAAAAGCTATTACATTTAAAATCCTCAAAAATTTTATTTAATTTCTATCGAATATGTTATGGAACTACAAATTATGAATATTATTATTGTATTTGGATATTTGTTAGCTGTAGCTATTGTAATTATGTATTTAAATTAAAATCAAATAAATTCAAAATTTTAAATCATATTTGTATGATATCAAGCCTTGTTACATAGATGTATTTATAAATATAGAAAAATTAATGAGTTTGAGAATTTATCACTATGTATGCTCCACTGCAGTATCAAATATCGTGCGCTAGCTGCCGTCATAATGCTCAAATATTTTTAAATAACTCCAAATTGCTATAATTTTAAAACTAATTTTAACCCCACCCAAATAAGAAATTACAAAAAAAAGCTAAGTTAACATTTTCAACAGAATTGAGTATTGGCTAATATGAGAATCCGGGTGTTTAATGAATACTAAACAACATGAAACATTTGATTACAAACAGTAAGGTTTAAACATTAATTAAATTTTTTTTTAATTGGGGCATATGCAAACATTTTATAAAGTAGAATAATAAAATAAAATTTTAATAAAATTTTTAGCTCAAATAGATATTTATATTTAATTTTGTAATCTTGATGTTATTAATAACTTGGGAAATTAAAATCTTTAATTCAGGATTATTTTTAATTTAGAAATATTAAACCGATCTTATTTAACTAAATATAGAAAATAAAATAAAATAAAAATATGTATAACTGTATAATATATATTTTTTAATTTTTAATGTATAAAAACTGATAAAATTAAAGAAAGATAAAAACTTAAAATAATAATTGAAACAAAATTAAAATTATAATTAATTATAAAACCAGCTTCCAGAAAAAATTTAATTGCATAATATTTTTTAATGCATGTTATAAAGGCTTTAAGTCAAAAACGCTTGGTTATAAAAATAAAATAATAATTGTTTACTTAAGACTTTTCTATCATTCATTTTATGACTCTGTAACTGGTATATAGATCTCAAGTTAATACATGATATAAAAATCATAAGATAATAAATATTGTACATCAAAAATCTAAATTTTGGACTAAGGCCATTTACTGTGAATTAAAGATATAATATAATATGCACATAAATGATAGTAAGAATGTCTGAATGTTTAAAAGGATACATAATAATCCTCCATAATCTACACTAAACACTTTGATAACACCAGAATTTTATATAAATTATGAGATAAATATTAAAATATTGTATTGCCAATAAAATATAAAACTATTACTAAACATATATATTATTTACTTTAATAATTATTTAAGCAAGAATGTATATATCAAATGTCATCTTCACCTATCAGGTATTTGTTGTTTTAATTTATTATAATCATCAAATATCCATAATATGTCTTTCATTGAATGAAATTCTTCTCTTAAATATTCATTAATATGACGCAATTGGTCAAAATGATGTTGCTGTTCCTTCGTCATATCCCACCAAGTATCATCAGTTTTTATCTCACCAAATAACATCATATTTTGTCCTGTCTCATCAACAATATCAGCACCTATACCTAAATATTTTAAATTATTAATTAATTAGTCTGTCATTTGAATGGCAAACTAAAATACTTCATTTTAAACATAAAATAATATTTACTATCACAAGTTGATGCAACTGTAATATCAATATTTATTGGAAGTCTAGATTCATAATCAGTGTCTGGTACAAACTTATAAACATAATTTTCTTGAAAAAAATATTGTATTTCGGAAACTATTAACCATAATCCAAATATGGAAACTAATACAGTCACTGAAACACATAATAGAATAGTAGTAATATTATCAGTTTCTACAATATAACTAAAAATTATATTTATAGTTGATTCAAAATGAGTTCAGTAAACAGCAGCGACATGTTTTCGCCGGCTTCAGTCATATGACATCAACTGATCCCCCACCAGGTTGACCGTTTAATATACAGTTGGGCTGGTATACCAACCGCGATGTACGAAATAATACAATACATTGCACCATATACCGACCACTGAGTAGACAAAATGCATTTTAAATTACGTATTTACTTTAGTTGTCAATACTATAACAATACAAAGCTCCCGTAAATGATGAAGCGCGAGATAAAAGTACGGAAAGAAGCCACACCCCTGCGCACAAGTTGGCTGCTGTCTACTAATCTCATTTTTAATAGACAATAGATATAAATATATAATTTATATGTATAGGGTATCCCACGAAGATCTGAAAATGCAATAACTTTGTTTTGTTGTATATTTAAAATTTTTTTTTTTTGTAATAATAAATAAAACTTAGCACAACAATTCTTATATTTTAGATTTTTAATTTTTTTTTACAACTAAAAATAAAAACTTGAAATTTTTTTTATAATCCAAGATGGCTATTTTATAAACTAATTTTTAAAAAAAAATTTGTGTTAGTAATATTTATTAATATTAAGTCATCAATTTTCTGCAGTTTTTTTAAGTTTACTGAAATGTCAATTATTTTCATTAATGATATAATAGCTACTAGACACTAAATAACATAAATTAATTTTTTACAAGAAAAAATATCATTCTTAGTATCATAATATTTTTATCAATTTGTACGTATTTATCATTTTTTATATCTCTGTAATGTTGATTAGCGAGAAATAAATTTGAATTTTAACAAACTTTAATAATTGTTTAAAAATGTTATGGTTTAACTTAATTAATAGTTTTAAAGACCAAATTTTTTTATAAAAAAATTATTTATAAAATGGCTCTTGGATTATAAAAAAAAAATGTTAATAAAAAAATTTTATTTTTATTTTTAGTTATAAAAAAAATAAAAAAATAAAATATAAGAATTATAACGTAGAGTTCTAGTAATTATTACAAAAAAAAAAACTTAAAAATATACAACAGAACAAAAGTTATTGCATTTGTTAGATCTTCGTGGGAATATACAAGTATACAGGGGTATACAGGTAATATTATAATTATATGACTAAAACTCAAAAATGAATAAATGATTTTAACACCCGAATTAATTTCTTAATTTAAATTTTAATATTGAAAATAAACAAAAATAATATATTTTAATGATTAAATTATATTACATTTAATTAATGTGAATCTTACATATAATATTACTGTAGGTAGATGGTTCATAAATGTCTTCTTGGACTTTTGGGAATGAATCAAATTCCTTTACAATATCTAGGGCAAGTTTCTTCTTCCCTCTATATCTCAACATTTCAAAATTCTACAACAAAATAATATTTATATCAATTAGTATAATGCCTATTTATCAACTGGGATAAAATCTAGCATATATAAACATTAGTATAAATATTTACTCCAGAAGTCATAAATAAAAATGTAAAAGGTTTAACAATTTAATAAAATATAATTAGAAACAGATTAAAAGCCTATTATAAGTAATAATATACAATACTGATATATCGCACATATTACAGTATTTTAGTTTTTAACCTGTTATTCAAATTTGATTTCCAATATTTTAGACACCATTCATTCTGGATAAATAATATTATGTATTTCTAATCTCCAAAATAATTAATATATATATTTGTTTCAAGCAAACAGCTGTGAAAATCTATTCCTTTAAAAATCTGATTATAATATACAAATTTTGGTAGCGAAATAGTAGCTTTCAACAAAACATAGTTTAACTTTTCATCTTTCAAACGGTGGTTAAATTTTGTTTCTTCGTTTTTTTGCATACATTTTTAAATGTTTAAATTAAGTAATGTTTTTTAATAAATATTATGATTATACAACAATAAAAAAATGTTACTGATACAGGTCTATTTTTAAATTACTTTTAAAATATATTTAAATACTTTTAATTTGTTTCATTTTCATTTTTCTTAAAATTTGATGAAAATTGCCTATATAAAACCCCTTAAAAATCAAGTAGAGCGTCCTCTTTAATACTTTTTAGTGAATAATTTATGATTAAAAAGACGGCAAATTGAGAATAAGCATAATTATTGCCCGTATAACCGTACCTAGTCCCGTTATTATGTATTAGTATTATATATGAATTAATATATTAGTTATATGAGTATAACATGTGTAGATATGTGACCTTTAAAAAATTAATGGAAGCTCATAATTTCAGTGTGGCAAAAATAATATTTATGTGTATTTACTGTAGGTATATTAGTTTATGAGGAGAAATCATATAATTATATGATGTTATAATTCTTTGTTTGATGCCATATACTTTATAGAGAACCATCGTTGACATGACGACTAAATGGCTAGCACCAACCACTCCCTCCGCACTATCATGATTCTCTCTCGTATGCTGTATGGGTACTAACTTTTCGATATGTCGTACAGCTGCACTGGCTTGACACAAAAACTTTTTTTCTTTATTGTTAAATTATCCTTTGTTTTAATAAATATTATTTCCATTTTAGTTTTTACCTAACTGAGTCTTTTCATTATTGATTAAAAATATATTGAAATATTTTGATATGTGAATGTATTATAACTATAAGTACCTACCTACTTTATACCTATATATCCTATACTATCAAATTGTAAATTAATATATTGTCATTGTTGTATAAATGTTATTATAAACTACAATTTATATCATGTTCATCTCTTGAAAATTGAAAATGTTTATATTGAAAATTTCAATAGAAGTATATAGAAGTTCTACATATTATATGCAAACTTTAGGTACCTACCTACCTATTAGAACTTCCACTGGTTAAGTTGTACCTACTAATAATAAAACTGCAAAATATTAATTGATAGGAAGTTAATTCATAATAAAAATTATTATGGATATAATCTTAATAAAGTAGAAGAAATAATTATTTAAAGAAAGTTAATACTTGCCATTTTTCAAGTGATAAACTAAAATAACATTCAAAATCAACAAACTAATATTATATTAGCTAAATTAACAGTTTATTATAACTTTTCAAACATACTTACAAAGAATTTACCACAATATTATATTATAATAAACTTGATTTCTGTAAAATAAGTTTTCGTTTTGTCATTACGTTAACTAAACTGCATTTTAAATTGAAAAATGTTATAAAATGAATCACATAATTAATACAAAACATTTAGAAAATTGGAATACATAATATATTTTAATGAATGTTAAACAAACGTGCGTACACAATTATTGTTCAAAATAACGTACACAAATAATTACAATTATATGTTGTTCTACGTAAACTTCAATAATAAAGAAACTGATATTTCGTTATCATTCGTCGACGTGTTAATATCACAACAACACGACTATTTTCTAATCACATATGTTTATTATTTCTTCTCCGACAATAATATTTCACTCTGGTTTTTCATTTCTCAATCATTTTTTATAGGTATGAGTTTATTTTATTATTTTCTAAATTTATTTCAAAATAAGTTAATTAAGAAAATATTATGTACAGTTATTTAACTAGGTACCCGTTTGGTAAATTGTATTTCATTTCTAATTGGTACACGTACCTACCTATATACCTAAACACACATAGGTAGTTAAGTCATAAACACAAACATAAAGTCAATAAAATATTAATGTAGGTAGATTCCTCTCAAACCAAAAATTAATAAATAAAAATACTTGAAAATTTACACAATTATTTTAGAGTTCAATGTTCTATAATCTAATAGTAGGTAGGTACCACCACATTATAAAAAAACAAACAACAACTGCAAACACCGCAATTGAGCAGTTCCGGCGAATAATATTAAAACACGTCTACCTATATATTTTGAAATGTAGTTTTATTTTTTATAATTTATTTGGTCTACAATGCTATACCTATATTAATTTAAAATTGTTTTCCCTATAAGTACATATAATAAAATGGTAGTAGAACGATTGCATAAATGTCGTTACTAACTATAGTAACTAAATGCAATTATAATTATTTATAATTTATTATTTACTATGACGTATTATCGTGAATATAAAATTATTGCACGGGATCAAAAAAAATATTACCATGTAAGAAAAATAAGTCTGAATAAAAAAGTCGTGTGTAAAAATAATAATTTCAAATTCTTAAAGGTCCTAGATATACGTTAATGTACCTATTTTATAAATAATACATTATACCTAATATATAAGTAATACTAATAAAGGAAATATGAGATAATTAACGAACTCGTAGAAGAAAATATTAAACATTAAATATTTTTCAAAAGCCAAAGGGTTTATCTTAAAATATACAGATGTACAGAGATAAGTAATAGAATATTATACAATTTATATTTATACATTTTAAATACAAAAAAAAAAAGTTTTTAATTATGACCAGTTTTACGCAGTTATAGTTTTTTTTAGTAAAAAATACTTATTGTACTTTAGAAGTTTTTGGGTAAAATATTTTGAACAGAAAATGCATTCTAGTTAGTATTTTGGGGAGATTATTTTCGATTTTCCCAATAGGTATTCCGTAGCATGGCTAAATAATGGACATTTATCCATGCTCAGTAGTAGGTACTTCACCTTTTTTTTTTACAAAAGAACATCACACGCCAGATATTTAAGGGGTTTATATAGGCAACTCTAAGGACATTTTAAGAAAAATAATACCTAATCTAACAATTATTGAAAAATGTTTATACTTATACATTTTAAAAACGAATAATAATTAGTTCCATCATTGTATTATTTTTTATTGTGGTTGTTTTTATGAATTTATAAAATTTTATTGAAAATATTATTTTTGCACTTCTCATTTATAACAACTTATAATAAACATCGTAAAAAGATGAAACAAAAAATAAATGATTAATTACATTAATTACAACATTATCTAGCGCCCTACATTGTTTGCGCTGACATTCTCTTAATATCCGTTTCTATTAATCTCTGATAAATATGTATTTGTAAAATTTTAGTGAACATATACATATTACTTTCACATTCCTATTCATATTAACTTTAAAATATCGTTCTGAGCAAATCTTCGGTGTTTATAACATGAGTACTGTCGGTTATATATAAAATCAATTTATTTATTGATGAAAAAACGTCAAAATTTAAAATTGTTATAAATAGCTCAAAAGTGAAAA
Organism: Pemphigus obesinymphae; assembly: GCA_025469235.1. Classification (NCBI taxonomy): domain Eukaryota; kingdom Metazoa; phylum Arthropoda; class Insecta; order Hemiptera; family Aphididae; genus Pemphigus; species Pemphigus obesinymphae. Next base: position 713 of record JAIPRL010008484.1, on the reverse strand, counting down.
ATGAAAATGTAAAAAAGTTTTACATTGATTTTGTACTTATATATATAATATTGGTGAACATTTTAAGTCTATAGATCCATTTCCCCCCCGATATTCGAACAACAGTTCATACCGAAATAATATATGTTGTCGAAATATTATTATAATAATATATATATATATATAATAATATAATTATTTAAAAAAATTGTGTGTACTGATTTTTGAAATTTATTTATAATTTTCCTAAAAAAAATCAATATCCTCTCCCCCGTTTTGTAATGTAATCCATAATTTTTTAACCATAGATAAATTATAAATCCAATCAATTTTTGCTACGAAGTTTATATTATAATTTATATAATTTATATTATTTATTATTAATTTGTAACCTGATGATGACTTACGGTCGAAACTAGATTATTACCTACTTATAATCTTTTTTTGAATACTCTCGGCACATATTCTTTTTAGATTCTGAGCGTAGCGAGGAAGCTTATGGTTTTACAATGATGTTTATTTTTTTAAATTTTATTTTTTATTTTTCTGTAAACACTTTTTCTACCAGAAGGAGTGCTCCGATCTTTACACTCATACCCGGTTTCCAGTAGAAAATTGCATCTAGTTGGTACTTTTGAGAGGTCATTTTTCGATTTTCATAATAGTTTTTTAATGCGTAAGCAAAAACTACCAAAAAATTACGAAAAATACGATTTTGTAAAATCGAGAATTTT
>JAIPRL010008483.1:0-20175 GCA_025469235.1 Pemphigus obesinymphae | reverse complement strand
TTTTTTTTTTTTTTTTTTTTTTTTTTTTTTTAAACCGGATAATAAATCTACCGAATCACATTTTTTTTTTTTTATACACTTCAATATATATATATATATATATATATATATATATTGATATGTACGCGGTTTCCGATATATTATGGCACGGTCAATTCCAAAAAAGAAAAAAAAAAAAAAGTCCGAGTGAATGGCTATACTGCAGCGCGTTATGGCTACACTGTGGCGAGTTATATCGTACCTCCGTTATTTCCCGGTGGAATACCGCGAAAAAAAAAAATAATACCGCGGATAGGGTGGATAAAGCCCATATACGTACGTGAGTGTGTCTATTATTAGCGTCATGTCTGGCTAAAATATTCATGCGTCCGGCACGTGGGTCAGTGGTCCCGCTTTGTAGGAATATGTGCTCGTGTTATCGCTAATATCTCGGAGGTATCGCCCTCTTCTCGCTCCCGGATCATTTGATTGTACGTCATATGTTTATGTTTATATAAATTCGTTACAACAATAATATGATACCAACTAAAATACTAGATTTTCCCGGAGTAGATGTAATTAGAAAACAATAACAAAAAAATAGGTAACTTTTTTTGTAAAACGTCTTACAGATTGGATCGAAAATCACGGATGCGCCGTGAATGCAAAACAATGTCATAAGGATAAGACCAGCGTTTCAATATGAAGGCTATGAAGTTTCCGTGCCAAATTCGGAACAGTTTTCTTGAACGGTCTAGAAGCCTACAAAGAACATGCGTGCCCAAAGACCAAACACGGATTCAGAGTGAATATTGGTGGGGGAAGGGGCAACCTTTTTGTTACAAAACACAAATGTCAAAAAAAAAAACTTATACCTAAAATAAAATACTCTAAATAAAAAATCAATTCTATGCCATTATTATTTAACAAAGGGTGCCCACAGCCCCTTTTGGATCCGTCTTTGTTACAGACATATGACATATCAACAGTATTAATTTAGGCTTATATCATATTATGTTGTCGACTTGGTTTTTGAAATAAATCTCGACTACAACAATACGTGTGGCGTAGAAAGTATATGCTGAAAATATATTATGACCTTAAGGAGAGAAGAGATACCAAACACTAATTTAAAAGTTGGTTTTTAAAAGCTCAAAAAAGTATAGCAATTTTAATATTTGGAATCATTCGTTAAACAGAAATTTATCAATTAGACTATAAGCAGGTATTAATGTATGGGTAATTTTGGCGTCACTAAATATTACTTAACCCAAGAATGGTATCAAAGGAACGCAAAAATACAATTTCTTTAGAAATTAGAATTCTTTTTCATCTAGTGTTTATAAAGGAAATGCTAAAAACAATCTTCGATCCTCTTGATGTGGCCCGGAGAATTCAAAAAATGGTGAACTGAGATTGTAAGTGGGATCAAAAGAAAGATGTATGATATAGGAAAACAGGGAAAATAGATTCCGGCATGCCGGAACACCCATGGAAAAAAGATGGGACCTTACGTACCTAATGTTCGGTAAAGTGCGATGTTCCACGGAAGATGATAGCCTTGTTACGATTACTGAGATGGTTATATTGGAGAAGTCAAAAGTTCGAACTGGTTGCCATGTTTTTCCGTTGGAATAGGCGTATAGGAAAAAGACAGTGTATTTTACGGTTATTTCTTAAAAGAAAAATATTACAAAGAAGAGAAAAAATTTTTTTAATAATAATAATAATTTAATTTTTCGATCGAAGTTGTAGCATTTTATATTAAAATAACACGTCATTGGTGTAGAATAAGTAGGTTATAAATCACGTTTTTTCAGAATCAAATGTTTATACTTCACCGTGTGTGTATTGTTATTCGATACCGGCCGCAAGATGACCGCAGTAGGTACACCCGATTTCCATTTGGCGAATTAATATAGTTTTTGTCCGGATTTTCTATTTATACTCCCATTATATGGTCGTTGGTACAGTATTCACGGTCATCAATCACGACGCGTCCGTTCCGTAGTACTTACACAAAACAGTACCCACGAATAATATATTGGATACAAATTTAAGTTATATAGTACATTAAAAAAAAAACGATCGAATATTCAATTTTTATTTAATATTTCCAAACGTTTTATCCGTGCAACGAACACTTGTTGAAATTCATTTCGAACAATTTGACAAAACGTGTAAACAACGGCGACTAGGAAACGCGTGTCTGCGGCATATTATCGTTATTATTACGTTATTATTTCCACGTCTCGGAAAATTTATAGCCTCGGGCCCCGGTGGCAACGAAACCAAGTTATTGTGCACATAGTGTATAGGTAATATTCGTAGTTTGTTCGAGCGGTATTATACATATTGCAACGTGTGCACGGTCGGGGGGAACAGTGTTGTAGCGTGGGAGTAAAGTTAATATTACACGGTGTAGCGGTACGATTCCGGCGGGTATACTTGTAGTACGCAATTACCGCGATAATAGAACTACGTAAATTTAAGGACATCAACCACGAAGAAGAAGTTTTCACCAAGAAATTAACCATTGGAGAAATAAAAACGTCCACATTTTGAATTTCCAAAAATTTCCCATATATCTGATGGTTTTAGCTTGTTTTTTCATTAGCTCAAAATCAAAATAAAATTTGTTAACCTCATTTCGGTCGAGTTTCAAAAACTTTAACTTTAATATACATTTAATTTGGAAAAAAAAAAAAAAAAGAGTATAAGCAAGACAACAATGATTTTTAAAAGGTTACAATATATGAATACATATTAAAATGGAACCTTTTCTTAGTGAATAAAATGATTTACGACCTTTTTTGACGGAATGTCGTATAATCAGCGGTACCGACATAAATGTTGAAATGTTGGAGTGATTTGAACAGTTAAAATTAATAATTAAAAATCGTTATCGCAGAACATACAAAATACACGATTAATGTCCATTAAATGAGTAATTATTACTAATCCGTACGTTTATATTGAAATAAAGTCGAGAACACGCAGAACGTTATATCATTTCAATCGGAGTAATCACAATAATTTATTATCAATCGTATTATGTAGAAGTACACATAGTATTTATCATAGTGCATTGTCACATCGTAGAACGTTTACACACTGACTATCTCGTTCAACAATGAAGTTGGAGACTTCAATATAAGCTTGATAAATTATACAATTTTTACTGTACAATAATTATAAAAAAAAAAAAAAGTGCATTTTCAAAAAACGGCTACGTAGAACATTTTAATTCTCGGGTGACGGTATAATGTGAACTTGTTAGTCAAAACAATATTGACACGTTAAAAGAATAAATATTTTAATTAAAAATCGTTCTGGGATTGTTCAAGCCGATCACGTTTAAATATTACCGCAGTTTATAATCGGAAATTTCAGAAAATATATTATAGAGAACGCGTATTAACGACATTACAACCCGTTCTTACTCTCGAAGTACAACTTCTCTCCTAGTTATCGTATTTAAAATTCCAAAAATAGAATATAACAGATGAGAATATTTACTTTTTTTATTTACTTAAATTTCAAGATTTTTTTAAATTATTCAAATATTTAAGAACTAAATTTCCACTGTTTACTTTTTTTAATATTAGGTACTAGTTACAAGTTTGTAGGTACTATGATACAATTTTTTGTCTTTTACGTGTTAACTTAACTAAATGATTATAAAAATTAACGATTAAAAGTTAAATTAAGCCAATGATAATTTAATCTAGATAAGTTAATTAGTTAATAAACAAATTAATTAACTAGTTGAGTTAAAAGTTAAACAAAAATTAACTTTTTAACTACTTAATGCCCATCATTGTATATATGTATATATATATAATATGTTATATGTATATTTATTTATTTATTTATTTTACGGACAATTGTCCAATTTAAAAGACAGTGATAATAATAACAATGGTGAAAAAAAATAGTTAGTTAATAGATTATATACAATATGTGAAAACAAATAGAATAAAAGTGAGATAAAATGATATTAACAATGAACTACACATTTAATATAAAGAAAGACAGATAATAATTTACTTAAATAGGTTATGATCATTAAGATCATATTACAATGAGACATTAAAATATTCATTGTGTGATTTATCATTTTTTGAGAACTGAAGAACATAAAATTTATGATTATTCCGGGTGTTATGGTCATGTACTTTAAAATTTAATAGGTTTAATGGAAATGGGTCATAAATTGCATTATTTAATAGTTTAAAGAGAAAAGAGGCGGTAATCTTACGTGTTTTTAATGAATCCATTTTTAAGATTTCTAAAATATTTTTGTAGCCAGTATGGGGAATATTCTAGCTATATCGCATTCGTAGCGTATAAAGCGAAGGACTTTATTTTGGATTGCATCAAGTCGGTGCATTAATGCCATTACATTGTCCGAAATTGTTGGTGCATGTTCCAGCGAGGAACGGACAAGTGAAGTGTATAGGCATTTGGAGGTGAAAGGATCCGTTGAATTCTGGACAATTATTACGTTTAATCATGTCAAATATGGACAGTGCTTTATTTCGAACCGTTCGTACCTATGTGAGCGTTGAATAGCAATTATTATTAGAGTCAAACAGCTAGTATACCCCTAAATCTTTGACTAGGGAGAAATGGTTTATGCGTTTTTTTTTTTTGCGTAAGTGATAACTTGGCGTTTTTCGGTGTTAAGAGAAAGACAATGTAGAGTGCAACCCCATTCGTTAAAACTATCCAAATCGTTTTGTAACCTCTGACAGTCTTCAAAATGGTTTTGACGATTAGATATTTTTGGAATGGATTTTTCGAATGTGCCGGATCTAGGGGGGAGCGAACTGGGGTACTTGCCCCGGGCTCCATTATGATGAGGCGGAAAATGTAAAAATATTTAAATTTTTCGTCCCGTTTTTGATCCCATTGATTACTTAATTTTCAATAGGAATTGACGAATAACTTTTTTTTTTTTTTTTTGCTTATTAAAATTTAAAAAGGGGCTCTACAATTATTTTTTGGCCCGGGCGACAAATTCTCTAGATCCGGCACTGTTCACGTGACTTGTGAATTTAAATCCGTACGCGGGGACGAATACGACGATCTAACCGGCATCGTTATTGCGGGTAGGCAATATCGTTCGGCGGCGGACCACGTCTCCTTTTATTCGGCGAACACTATTATTATTAATCTGTTATCTGTTATAATAGAATACCTATTGATTTTTCTATAAATTCCATTCTTAGCAGATTTTAGTAGCCCGGCAGTGTCTTTTAACTCTTTAACCGGCAGAGAATAAAATCGCCGGCGATCAGCGACCAAAGTAGACCGGTCGTCGACTTTGTTTGCGGGCGACTAGCGAGTGCTCGACGATTTAGCGACTGGGCCCATTACAGTTCAATAGTAGCGAGTAAGTTCGCCTAATGTAGTCGAGCCTCAAACTGGTGCCCCCCCCCCCCGCCGAGCGGGTCCGCATCGAATACGTTTGATACGCCGAGCGCACGTTATTCTATTATTATTATTATTATTATTATTATTATTATTATTATTATTATTATTTTTATTATTATTCGGTATTTATCGAAACCGTGTTACCGAAAAACAATGAATGACGTTCAATCGGGTATTCGGGAATCGTACAGAATTAAAAGTACGACATTCGAATGTAAAGGTTAGGTTACCTAACTTAACCACAAAACGGATTGAACGCGTGACGGTCGGATAAAATACGATTTTCGTGTTTGGCGCGCCTCGAATTCGATAACCGATGCGCCCTGCCCGGACTGTGTCGGACTGTATCGTTGCGCCGCCTTGTACACCGAAACCTTTTAATGCGTATGTGAAACGCTCGGCACGCGTGTCACTAGTGCACGGTGTGTACAACGTGACCATTATATTTACGTTTGAGATGAGGCGTCGTCGGACCGTTCGCGTTTTGGTTTTTTTTTTATCTCCCACGGCGGCTTCTGTATAGGCCATTTCCCAGTACCGGCCCTGAGGTCAGTACCGTTAATAATGGTGCCAAGCGTCTTCAAACCACCACCGACCGTGTGAGACTCGGGGACGGGCAACTCAAAGGCACTAGAGGGTCACATTTTGAAACTTAACCCTTTTTCAGTGCTGCATAGATTTTTGCATTGTTGCCCTCCGGGACCGCATAAAACGTATATTTTTTTTATTTCCAATTTTTACATACTCGCAACATTTTTGAAATCATTCAAAATCATTAATTGAAGACGGAAATTAAAAAAAAAAGTCAATATTCATTGAGATGCTTAGTGGAATGAATAATAACGTATCACGCATTGGAATATAATTGGTTAAAATATATTTTTCTATAAATCATAATAGTTTTAGACTCGAATCGTGAATTAGCGCGCAATTCATATATCACCAATAATGAGATGACCTATCGAGAACCCCTGATAAAATCAAAAATAAAAATATCGATTTACATCATGGAACAAATCGTGATTACATTTTCTTTTTCAAAAAATTTGAAATTTCATTGTCCATCGATTGATATAGATTGCACGTATATGGAACGAATGGATAAAGTTTTATATGCCTTGACGAGCATACTCGTCCACAGGTCGTGATCGCGCCATCGTTTTGACTCGTGCATAGTAGAGCTCAAAGGATTAAAATGATTGCGGGCCGGATATAAAATTGTATTTTTTAACATTATATATATTTTATATATATATATAAGATATATAAGTCTATGATAAGAACTACCTAATATCGAAGTCTAATATATTAAGTCTTACTATCGAAAATTATGTCTCCGATAGATACAATTTACCTAGCCACTTTTACTGTATTTGAGGTAAACAGTAGTAAAATTTTCGATTATAAAAATGTCGAAACACGGACTGTCCGGGCCGGATAAAAAGGGGACGGCGGGCCCGCCAGTTGCCCATCACTGGTACAAGTGAATACAGTAGTACAATGTCCGTCATCGAAATTTGTCGACAGCTGTTATTTTCAACGTCCTAGCTGTGGCCCGTTTACTTTACACGGAAACCGACGGCATATACGATGTTCACGTACGTGAAAGTAATTTGTGATTTCCAACGTCGGAGTAAATCCACCACCAATAATTTTCTTTTATTTCCAATAGATGCGTATAGGTATAAATTTAAGTGATTTGGTTAGTTTGTTCTAATATTAAAGATGACGATGTCGTGATACAAACACGCTGAACGTAAATTTCGCGTACATTAACAGTCGGTTAGACGAAGACAACAAAATACGGGTATCCCACTCCCTCTTAATTCTCGTTATCGATTTCCTTTGGTGCACTTTTTACAAACGTGTTTTCATATCACGACTTAAAGAGTATAGGTACACCTATTTCGTATTTTCTTTTTACATTTTAAAACGTCTATAAATGAAAAAAAATTTATTGTAAAAAATGGCAACACTTACAAGGGAAATGAATATGTTATGTTATAACGAAAAACGTCCGGACTGTAGGGGATGTACGTACTTGGCTCGTAGGGTAGGGATACTGGTGGTGGATAAATTAAAGTTGCAAACAATGATAAATCATTGCGTTCGATAATAAACAATTCTGAGCGGAGTGCATTTTTTTTTTTTTTTATGTATGTGTGTGCGTGTAATTCAATTTCCGTTGAGATTATGACATATTTCTAGGTCGGTCGAGCGTACCAAAGTTTGTATACTTATAATTGGCGCGATAAAACTGCAGATTACCTACATTTTTATTTTTAAAAGTTTTTAAATTATTTTTTCAAACTTGCGATATAATATACTGATAAATTGTTAATGCTGCTAACAGTCTACCAGTACCTACTCATTCGCGCCAGAGAGTTATGTGTTGAATTGTCATTACTGTAGTCAAGTTAGAACTTTCATTTTATTTGTGTAAACGGCGCGTATGCGCAAAATTAAAAATGAGTTGGTCGTACATTCGTACTCAAATTTATTGGTATGTATGCTTACATTGTTTAATATGCGCACGTAGTTTTAATATTTAGACGCTTTTTATATTTTATTTTTACATATCACAGTATATAATAATTATGTCTTTTAAATAATCCACGAATCGCGGTATTTATTTAATGGGCACCGCGAGCGAAACTTTATAAACCGGATCTTAACTGCACCCAGATAGACAAATAACAAGACGGTTTTTAAACAATTCCATTTAAAAGACGAACACAAATTGAATTGTTAGACTTTTGCAGTAAAGAACTAGAATCCCTGCTAAACAACATTATAACTTAATGATCCGGATCAAAAAATTACGTTCGATATGGATAAAAAAAAAAAAAAAAAAAAAAACGTGACCAGACAAACGGCGATACAGACTGTGAAAGTCAATAAATTCGTCAATAATTCAGTTAGACGATATGTTTAATGTTGCACATAGCAATGCTCTGAATTTAATAAAATTACGGGAAGACAAGCATTTTTAAAGGCACACGGAGAGAAAAATAGGCGAAGATCCGTGGGTGCAGTTGATATAAAATTTTTAATCACAGAAAAAAGAACGTACAGCGAAGTAATTTCAAGCAAAAAAAAAAAAAGAAAAAAAGAGAAACGTGAGCGTTTAGAAATTAAAAACCATATTGTATTAAAAAGCGGTTGCGGTAACGAGAAAAGTATAAGTGATTGTGACGAACATTTCAAGACTTTCTCTGAGATGTCCTTATAGTAAACGGCCGAGGAATGTAACTGATCGGGCTGTCGCGTCAGCTTTCAATCGTACTAAAATTAGTGATCGTTATACCACATTTGCATATGTTAGCAGCTACAGCTGAAACCGTTGGTTAAAATACTTCCGAAATTGCTTCGGTTGGAGACGAAACCTGTCAAATGAGGCGAACTCGTAGGGAAAATATAGCTTAAGAAAAGATTACTACATATACCGTACAGAAGAAGATTTGTCTTCCGTCACAAGGAAACTACTGGAAAAATCAAAATATTACACTTAGAGTGTGTACCATCCAGAGCCGGTTTCCGAGTTTCATTAATTTTGTTGTGATAAAAGAACAACACTGAATATGCCATATCTCTAAATAAAAATCTCGGAACTTATGTCCTTTTTTTTTTTTCAAAATAGTATGGTATGAATCTATGATATATTTAATTTTATGAAATGTTCTTCTAAATTCAGAGAATATTATTTCTATTTTTTATATGACTAATGTAAAAATGTTCGCTGTATATAAAAATTTAATTTAATTTTAAAATTTCAGAAAATTATTGAATTTTCAAAATTTTTCAACACTATATCTGCCTGTATCATATTTTATTTCATAGTCCCAAAACGATGAGACTGTATTGAGTATCAACCAGTTTCGGTTGGATTTTCGAATACTTTCTGCGATACTTACTATACACTGCCACTTTTACAATAACAGAACTATATATTCACCGCCATATTATAATTTATATAAACTGTTTTTTTTTATGTTTTTTTTAACCATTTCAAAATTGCGACTATGTACAAGAGTAGGCAAAATACACCAAAGAACGTTCAAATTAAGGTGTGACATGTTTTCACAACCTGGGAATGTAAAAAGTAACGATACTAGGGAGTTTTTGGCCGGCACTAGCGTTAACGTTGTTACCGTTATTATTTTAATAAATATGTATACAGGGTGATTTTTTTTTCTCTATGAGCCACTCTATATCTGGGCAAGTAAAAATAAATTTTGTGACATTTTTTTCAGAAAGTCATTTGTTTACGCCATTCAATATTTTTTTTATACTTTTAAATTTCTTGTCACTCTTCCTTATTTGTTAAAACTATATCGACTTTTGAATTTAAAATAGAAATCTATCATTTAAATTCTTAATATTCTTAAAGCATATTTTTTTTTTTTACATTTAATTTTTTTAATCCGACGAATATCATCCGAATAATGAGTTTTCAAATTGATGACGTAGAGGAGTGGAGAAGCACTATAGTACACGTCATTATCAACATTTATTTCGGGCTATGACAGTACTTCACCACTCCGTGTAGTATAAAATGTCAATTTTCATTACTCGGGTAATATTCGTCGGATTTAAACGAATAAAACATGAAAATTCTTATAAAAATATAATATTATTTGAGAATTTATAGTTTAAATCAAACGATTTCCGTTTAAAAATTGAATATGTATAGGGTTTTACCAAATAAGGAAGTGGATAAAAAATGTAAAACAATAAAAATACAGACAAATATTATGAAAATCGTGTATTTAAATAAATTTTTGAAAAGAAAAATGTCACAAAATTACACTTTCCTAGATATTGTCTGGCTCGTAGTAAAAAAAAAACACCCTATGTATAAAATAAACTTAATGTTAACCGCATCCACTATGCACTGGTGCTTAATGGATTGAAAAAACGTGCCAAACAGCTTTTGAGGTTAGGCGAATGGTGTCGTGGAGACGACGATGTAATTATCGTTGCATAGTAAACACGTGCTGCCAGCCGCCAAAAACCTTTCGCCCAAACGACATAATATAACTTGAAGGTTACATCGGGTTTTTTTTCTTTTTTTATATAAACTAAACTTTCAGAAAATTTAACAATTTATAGACACATTTAATTGCATAAACTTTATAAAGTAATTTACAAGTAGTCGCGCGTAGGTATGTATTTCGTTGTTTCGTTACTCCAAAATTTTGGATCATTAGTTGTTCATATTGTTCGTGGTTTCCACTTTCGTTATAGATTGCATTGGTATTGGTAGGTACAAGATCAAAGAACCAGTGTTTCGTCAATGAATTTTTTCTATCAAAATCGTGATTGGTCTCTATAGTGAAAAATTATTAATATTAGCGAAAATTTAACAAAATTCAATACCTTATTTCGATAAAATAATTAGGAAAACGACTCTAATGAAAAAACAATAAATTGATATAATTTATTATTGATAACCAGTGAGCTCAAACTATGTGAAATTACTGAGTGTTATTTGAGATTTAAATTTCATTGATCCACATGAAAATGTAAAAACACAAATTCGTTTTAAAAATGTATTTCGAAATTGTATTAATTTTTTTCGTCGTTTTACCCGATCAAAGCAAATTTTTTTTTAAATGCACAGTATAATTGAAAGAAAAATTTTTGTAATATATTTTTTTAATAATTTAAATAACCAATATTATACTAAAAAAAAATATAATATGAACGTGGACTTTTTTGATAAAGCGTTTTTTTGCCGAATAATATATTATGCATGAAATTATTTTAAATATTTTAGTTAAAATGTAATTTTAGCTTTAGTCACTAGTAACTAATACATAATTGAAGGGTTTTTTTCGTTTTGCTCACACGTCGGAAAATTTCTCACCGAAATGTATATCTGGCTACATTAACTACCGAGTGAAATATATAATATATACTCTTTGAAAATTTCATGTTTTTAGATTTATTAATTTTTATTTTTTGAGTTATGTGGACATTTTATCCATCAATTATAAATGTTATCGAAAAACTTTTGACGGTTATCAGTAAAAATTTTGACTAGTGATATATTTTTAGTATAATTAGATTAATATAAATGAAAAATTTTAAAATTATCTCTTTTCGGACCTAAAAACCTTAAAATGTATAAATACTTTAAGAGCTAAAAATTATTTTTTTTTTAAAAACTCTTTATAGTATATACATATTATGTACTGACAATAGAGTACTGAATTACATATTTGGGATAATTTTCAATATTTTACAATTATAATTTTCAGAATTACCAATAGAATAATAAGTCGATTGTGGCGGAATCGTATTTTTATCTTGTTTACGTAATTATTCAGTATATTTTCTATACGCGTTTATCGAAAATATCGAAACTAATCGATTCGATCGAAAAAATGATCTCATTTAAGTATAAGTACTGTTCTGATTAATCACTAGACATTGGACATAATGCTGTTTGCATATCAGTTAAATTGAGCATACGACTATATAAAAATAGTCTATGCGAACGACGCAAAGTCTAAACTTGGAATTAGTGAATTTTGCGTGTTAAAGAAATTAAAAAATTGACTTAAATTGAACATTTTCCGTTTTACCTCACAGCCGTTTTATGTATGACGCGTTGAATTTTATAGATTAGGTTGGGTTAGGTTAGGTTATAGTATACGAAATGTATATTCAAAGTTGGTATTAATTACTGGAGAAACACATGCCGATATAATTTAATTGATTTTTTTCAAATCCCGATTTTTTATTTATATTTTAGAATTTAGATTTCTTTCATTTCACTATACACTTTGAAAATAGGTATTTTTACTCTAAAACCACTCGGTAAATCGTACTATTGGAATAATTTTTACATATTTTTGTAGGTTTTTTGTCCTATTATTATTGCACCCTCTTGTGGGGATCGGAAGCAGCGATTGTGTCTCTCTCTCTCTCTCTCTCTCTCTCTCTCTCTCTCTCTCTATCACACACGTAACAACGATTTAGATATTTTCTATTTCCAACGTACCGATGGATCTACTGATGCGATAAGAATTCTAAAACCTGGTCCGAATTTGTCATTGAAAAATTGAATTTTTTCGAAAATTAAATTTTCCCGAAAATCGAGGTAAAAATAGTAAAAAGTGAAAAAGTCTTTCCAAAGTATATTTTGCGACGAGTTTAGTTCAGTGTTTAGAATTCCTATCGCGTCACTATAGGTCAACCTGAATGTTGGAGATGGGATTTCGTGTCTTTTCGAATACAGTAACCGTATTTGAAGACACGTGCCTGTGCGTGAGAGTGTACACACCATCGATATTACGCCAAAACGTATTTACACACACCAAAGATCAAATATATACTACTCACGCAAAAGCACTGCGTAACGTGAACAAATCAAATAGTTGCCTATATACAACCCCTTAATAAATGACCGCTTCCATTCGCCTTAATTGAAATTTAAAATTTCGAACCTTATTTCTGACTCGACGCGGACAATAGCAATAGCACACGGTATACATTTGTACTACTAAATGTACAAATATCCAAACATTTCGATAACGTAATTTTTAGGACGCCATACACCCAAATTTTATGGGGTTTCGTATAATAAAACGTCAACTAAAAAAACTCCACGTTACGGCAAAGTAAATATTCTCGTATTTCATAATTTGTATGCATTTTGACTTTGCGATTACTAAGAGATAATTTGTAGTTATAGAGCGTGAACGTATTTTAATACCGCGAAAATGGTCGTATAGCATGCTCTTAAAGACTATCGCTTGAACGGAGACGATACGCAAAATATATTAAATTGATAATAGATGGTTTTTTTTCAATTTTTATATTTGGTATTTGTTTAACTATGCCCTGTGTGCAATTATTAATCTCAATTATATAGATGTCACATTTGAGATATTAATATCGTATATAATCATAGATATAATATATCTATATCTATAAATCATTATAGATGTATAATATCATAGATGTTAATATCGCATCGATGCACACGGGGTGGTAAACATAACTAGATTTTTTTAAATCAGTACCTACTATATTATTATATTAGAGAATGTTATACTGATCGAAAAGACAATACAGTATCGTATATCCCTATTTAGTCTATAAAAAGTCATTAGAACATATATTATATTATATGAACGTAAATTCGACATTTTGACGTGTGGGCAAATTTCGATATTCCGAATGGTCGTACAAAAGCGGAATTTTTCAAGAACTCTTCCGTTTCTCCGATCGATGGTTTGGATTTCGCGTATAGGTAACCGATTTTCTACAAACGAATATTGTGTATGTTTCGGCTCTCCCGTCGAATTTGGCCCCGGGGCAGAGGGAGAATGTTGGAAAACCGACAATCACAATACGGCGGCAGACCAAAGACGTACCCAATACGTAACGACGGGACTATACCGCAGTAACCGGAAACCGAGTTTGAATATATATATATATATGTATATAATGTACGAGTGCGTATAGTAATAAAATGTTCACGTTTGGCGTGTGTATAGAGTTACGTTCGGAAAGTGTAAAGTGAAGTCGACAATATTTCCCGTGGCTTATTCAATAATACAAATAATATACGAACGAGAATATATTATTGTATACGACTGTATATGCATTTCATCGGACGCGTGAGAAATAGCTATGGGCACGGGGTACCCTGCCGGGAATAAGATATGTTTTATGTTTTGTGTTATCCGACAGTCGGTTTTATATTATTATATACGCGTACGTGTGAAGTTTCGTACTTACAAACAGTACGTACATCATCGTCTCGATATTCCGAGTAAAAAAAAAAAAAAATACGACCAATAACCGATACCGCGGTTAACCGGTCGATTTTCCACGGCATATAATAATATTGGCCCATATTATCCGCACTGGCTTATATCTGTGTGGTGGATTCATCCGGTAAATAATATGTTCGTGAATTCTACTATATATTAGAGTTGAAATACCTTTACATATATATATATATATATATATATATATATGTTCGAGTAGATTATATTATGTATATATTATACAACGAAACGAAAAAACAATATATCCGACAGTATACTGCAGCGATGATATTATCGATAGTAACGTATTCGTGATAATTGCTGATAACGTGTATGAAAAAAAAAAAACATTTGTCGTAAAAAAAAAAAATCATTATCGGTAAACAACGGACCGTACGATTTACGTAAATTTACATTTACCCGGTAAGCGGTATACAGAGCTCATATATTATTATAACCAATATTTTCCAACGTGCGCACATAATAATGATAACAAAAAGTCGTTTAGATAAATATAAATATAACAGCAATCATTGTTTCTATACACACGGATTCTGGTAACTGAGCAGTGTCTTACCTAGATAAATATTAAATTAATTGAAATTTGTCTATGATACATTTACATTTTAGTTAAGTGGTTATATAACGATGTCGACCGTTTAACAATTTTATGAATTCAATGTAATAAATTAGTAAATATAAACTCTGAGACAACCAATAATATAATGTAAGTTATAAATATACTGCAGCTGTAAAAGATAAATATCGAACCGATTAATCGTTTTATAGACAAATAGTTGGTCTGTATAATATATTTTCAACTATAGAAATAACCTTTTTACTCGGAAAAGTTGGTTAGAATAAAAACGTGTGAATAATGATCGGTCTGAAGATATTCCAAAATCAAACGATACAGAAATTACTACTAACAATTATCTACATAAAAAAAGTAGTTGAACAATTTTTTTATAAGTTTTTTATAGAGTTGATTAAAACCGAGTGTAGTGCAAATTAAATATTATAAATTTGGTCATTACCTGTCATGGTTTCGATTAGTTAAATTGATTTTAAAACGTGATGAAAATGGCATGTACCTTTTTTTATCGCATATATCCTTTTTTTTTTTTTGTTCTTTACTTTTTAGCGCATATTAAAATTGGTACACAGTGGATAATTTAAAGGGACGTTTATGTACGTAAACACGAGAGAAATGATTAAATTTACGATTATAATACAACGTTCAGACTTAAAAAGTTAATAATTAAATGATGCAAGCGTTTTTACAAACTATATAATATAGAGTTTTATTTATAGTGAACTTTGAATATATAAGTATATAATAACATCATCACCGGTCAATTTGTAAGATTATAAATTAAGATTTTCCCCCAATGTGCAGTTATTATTTACATTAAATTTTTTAATGATCAAATACTTGTATTTATACATTTTATACAACGTTTTATTATACTATATTTGAAAGCAATCATTGGGCAAATTATGAAAAAAGAAAATTAGGTATATATATATAATTATCAATTTTATGCAATTCATTATGTAAAACCTTAATTTAATTGCTTTATTATTATTTATTTAAAATAAAAACCGCTATACGCAAAATGCACATTTCAAACTTTATAATACGAGTAATCCGTTAAATATTGGTTTCGTGGATTTATCTCCCATACTTAAATTATTATATAAAACGACACGAAACGCAAACTTATTGTTGACGAGTTGTAGCACAAAAAAAGAGTGGCATAAATCGAATAAAAAAACTTAAGCATATACTAGTAAATATATTTTTTTTTTGAATGTAAACGATTGAATGATTTGACGAATTCGTCGAGACGATATTTCGAATCGTTTTATTGAAAAAAAAAATTATAATAATAAATAAATAAATAAATAAATAATACGACGGTGAGTAACACGTATTTTTATTGCTTGATGATAAATCGTGTACACTTTGAGGTTTGAAATATCGATTTCGATCAAAACTATAAAACAGATGTTTAGGTAGATCTGTGGGCATTTAGATTATATATTTACTGGATATTTTTTTTTCGTTTTATTTCTTAAACACTTTTTACGATTTCAGCTATTTTGGAATAAAAAGATTATTGTTATTTTTTTCAATACATTCGGGAAAATTTTTACGTTCGTTAAAAAGTAGTGGTAATGATTGCCCCCGAATGTTATAACTAACGACGGAACTCCAAATCTGTCCGTTATTCGCGAGTCTTTTCCGGAAGGGTTCTGGATTCACCGGCGCCCACACCCCTGGGTGGATACCAGATGATTTCGCAACCACGGTCGCGGTAAAAACCGTGCGGGTTATTTTATACCTATACTGTACACAATACAGTATTATGCCGCCGTCAAAAATGTTTCGTCGATTCATCGATTTTCAGATCGGTTCACCGCCTACATCGTATGTATACGCGCGATATAATATTATGCGTTTCGGGCCGTCAACGGCAGCGTATAGCCGTTATTGATGTATATTATTGTCGTTTATTTACTGTTTCTTTCCGAACACCGTATATAGCATTCGTATACTATTACGTTGTTGAGTCATTTGAAGACGACGACGACGACGACGACGGCGACCTGCGAAGATAATGCATCTTATCCCGTGCCCGGTCCACGCCGAGTCGTTAATCTTAATCCGATTTTGGTCCTTCGGTGTCCGTTACGTGTGGCGGCGTATTGACCGAAAACGCCACTCGAGGTGCAACGGAAACGGCGTAAGTATATCCGTACACCGTCGTCAATTTTCGAGAGGGGTTTTCAAATTTAACTCGATTATTTACAATTATACTGTATGGTTAAAATTGGAGATGTGAAATTTACCGGTAAACTTCGGTAAATCGGGACAACAAACGTTTTATAAATATACATTTTTTTCATGCGAGTTTTGTGTGTTATTTATTTTAATCATTGATGTTTATTACGTCATTTATGTGTTTGACTTGAATAAAACTCGATTTATTTTTCATCACATTTACGATCTACTCCTAAAATTCTTCACAGGAAAATTACATTATATTCATTAAATAATAATCATTCATTATTTATTATACTATTTAATGGGTTAAATAAAAATTATTACACTTGTAAAAACATTAAAAACGAGGGCTCTCTTGATTTAAAATACGGTAAAAAAATAATGGGTAAAATGTAGGCAAATTTACACGTACCGGTAAAATTGACCGACGTCAGATCTCTAGTTGAAATAATATATTTGTAACATTTACTGAAAATTTTAGTAATGTTATGCTGGGTTCATACTAGGACAACAAGACTTCGTTAATTTTTTAATTTTTCGACAAATATAAAATAGCAACAAATTGTACCTATACTTTACACGTCTTGGAAAACAAAATGGAAACATTTTGAAGACCAAATTTACAATAGTCAATGTATTGGTTTATTTAATCTACATAAATAGGTATACTTGTGTATAGAATACACTTTTTCGCGTCAACACCTGTTTACTTCAAGTAGACAAAAGTTGTTGTTAAAATCAAAAAAAAAAAAAAAAAATAGAAACCCTTTTGAAGTTTACAGTCTTCCAATTGAACACGTGAATGTTTTCAGTTCACGAGCAGTTTAGACAATGTTGTCGAACTGTTTTCATTTTGGCTCCCATTTATGACGGATTTGTTGGAAAACAGAAAATTCCTACTTTATAGGTCTAGTGTAAACCCGCCATTAAAATAATTGCATTTGAGTTACACAACGAGTAGTTTTATTCTTTTAAAATTAAGTAGTCCAATTAAATGCATCGGTTTTATTTTCATTTAATTACATACTTAATAGGTAGTTAAATTAAAAATAGATACTCAAATTCCTATCAAAAATTCTAACATTTTATTTTAATTAAGTAGACAGGTAACTATTTTTTCTTTTAATAATTTAATATATAAATAATACATAAATATACATAATTTTCATGATAAATAAGTTCAAATGTTTTTAGGTGCCACAAATGAAATGTAAATATACTTAACAATATAGTTTAAAACAGTATCGATTGACTTGCATTGGCTTGACAATTTTATCTCATTACGTGTGAATTGAATTGCTCGACGAGAAACGAGATAGTGTAAATATGTTCAGTGTTCGCATTGCGACCACAGCATAGTAAGTGGAACCATTCGTTTTTTATCTCTCGAAAACGTTTTACGAAACTCGTATTGTCCCAAAAGAATTCATCTACAATATGAATTAGCATTTAAATAATAATAAAAAAAAAACATTTATAAATAAAAAATTCACGAAGAAAGGCTATAGTTTTTTTTTTTTTTTAATTTTTTTACTGAATTGACACACACACACACACACCCGAACGCGTAAAAAGCGAATTGAAAAATGGCGATAAAATTCCGTTTTCAAAGACGGGAAAATGCTCTAGTTTTTATTTCAATAGTCAACAACAGTGCAGAGCAATTAATTACAATAATAATAATAATAGAGGATTAAAAACCCATCGAGATTTTTTCAAAATGGGGTGTAAAAAACAATACGAAAATCCCGAGTTTTCATTTGTATTATACGAATATAATAATATACCTATTTATATAACACTCGTAGAATTTGTGGACCAACAATGTAGGAGAATATTCCAGATTCTTTGTTTGCCATGATTTATTTAGTATCACGTTATATTATTATCTAGATATTATAATATTTCTTATTATATTTGTAATAATATATTATAATTAATTGTATATGTAATATTTAGGGTAAATTAGTAATTATTATTTTAATTATAAGTTTTTAATTGATATGATATATAAGTAAATACAGGTATACGTACGAATGTGTCTACGATAAATATAAAAAACGTAAATTTAACGCATCAAATGTGTTCTAATATTCTAGAAATATTTTCCAATCCAATATATATAGTAAACGATTAATCCAAGTAAATATATTTAAATATTAGGTTATCAATCTTATTTTAACATAGATGGAAATGTGTATTTGAAATTTTTTCAATATTTCAAGTAAACATAAATACAAGTGGTTCCATATTAAAATGTTTTTTTCAAGTACTAATTGTATCTATGTGCATTGAATTATATCAAAATGTTATCATTACATTTGGATAACATATTATTCAATTGCCATATATTTTTTTTATCCAGATAAACATTTTGTTATTTTTACTCAAAAGTGATTATTTGTCTGCAAATAAAGCGTTCCATTATTTTGTTGTCGGCGACGTGTAATCTTCTCGACAAAAAAAAAAACGTTTGGCGATGACACTATTTGTATGGGAAAAAAAGAAATGTACAAAAGTGCCGTCGGCAATTTAGAGTGTAGGAAATTGGGTATATATATATTTTTTTTTTCAGCTCTGTATACGATGTATATTCTGAGGTTATAATAAAAAAAAGTTAAGGTTGATTTTAACAATAGAATTTCAAATTCATATTTTATGATTGTCCAATGTGATAGTAAATATACGAGTATAACAACAAAGTTTAATTTAAATTTCATAATAATAGTACTGGTTATTCGCTAAAGAGACGAAATAACATAATATATTATTGCACATAGCATATTGAAGTATCTCAAAGATCACAATTCAATGTGACCACCAGAATAATGAATATCTTTTTACATTTTAACAGTGACAAAGGACATATAGATTATCATTGAATATTGACAATAATAACACACGAAGGTAATATTTTGTTAATTTCACTTTAAAAATGCTTTTAAAACATTATCCACATGACGATAATATAGTTCTCGAACTATGTTTCTTGATTTATTGCAAATAATAAATTTTGAATTATTTTACCATGATGCATATTTTGCACTATTAAACAGGGAGTCAAAACGGGTTTGAACCCGGGGTGAAAACCCGTGTAACCCGCAAAATATTAAAACCGTGTTAAAGCCGAAACCCGTAACCCGGAAAAAGTGAAACACGTTTTTTAAACCCGTACCCGGA
>JAIPRL010008482.1:0-20175 GCA_025469235.1 Pemphigus obesinymphae | reverse complement strand
TGTCAAAACTATAATATAGGTGGCGTTTCAATCGCATAGATTCCCCCACCTCAATATTTAGCGTAACAATTTGTCCGCACGTTTTAATCCACCGTTTCCAGTCCATACTATCTTAGTTCGTGGTTATGTCATGACTGGTGTAATATCCGAGTGGAGTGCGGCAGACGGGATACATCGACTTCTCCCGGAGAGAGAAAAGTTCTTCGAGAACATTCTACGCGGGTTGTGCACTCTATGGACCGATTGCCGTGGGATATTACGAAAAGGCGGCAATTTAAGTTTGCTGTGGCTCGAACAGGGAATGTTATGACAACCCTTTGGTGTAAAGTAGAGTGTAAACAGACGTTATCTAATTTCTCTACTTCGTGTATTGACACTTATAGTATTACTTATTTTATCCACCCGTCTACTGCCATTTTTTCACCATTTGGTATTTACAGATCATTCTGGACTCATGACATTAAGAGTAATTTAGGACTTTTTTTTATATGTGGAGGGGAGAGCAAAAACAATTTTTACTAACTTTCCACCTAAAGAAAATTTTGTCTATGCACAACGAAAAAATATCTCTTAGTTTTGTATTATTTCTATAATTCTCTCTATATAATGTCTTGAAATTCTATACAAACATAAAATGTGTGTATACTGTATAGCAAATATATATAGGTATAGTGGCGTAAGTCCTAAAGGGTTGCAAAAACCAGATTTTACCCTCTTTTTCATAAGAGTAAATAATGTATACAGTATAATGTATAAGGTGTACTTGTCTATGAATGTACAATATTTCAGGAAAATCTAAATTGCCAACAAAAATTTTTTTCCTAAAAATAACCATTCTTCTCTGGAAAAATTAAAAACAAAATCGTGTAAGTTATTCCATCATCCCATCAGTCCTTAAACAGGATTGTGTACTATTAATATTTTAAATTTGAATAATTATTTTTAATTAATTGTACGAGTAGTTTATATTCTAACTAATTACTCATTTAAGCAACATTAAAATTAAATATTTACATATATGTGAAAAAATAGATAGGTATTTTAGTAGGTAAGTAGATGTTTTTTATTATCTATAAATGGCAGGTAATATATACAATGATATTCATTTTTTGTTATTTTTAATCATAACCTGACGCATTTGTATATATTTAAATTAATAATATAATAAAAATTGTCGTTGATGTAAATAAAATAGGTACTACATTTTAATCGTATGTTTACAACATAAAAAAAAACAATCCAGATATACAAATTGATGGACAGGATAGTGTATTATTATTATTATTATTATTTGAAATTTGGAAAACAGACAAATATTGCATTCGAAAGGCGAAAAATCTCTGGGAATTTTATACATATTGAATTTATTTTAAATTGTTTACGACCAAAATTTACATAACAATTATTGGTTTAATATTTTATTTTAATAAATATACTCGTATATAAATATATATTAAATTGTAAATTAATAATTATTAATTAACTGTAAATAAGCAAAAAAAAAAAAGGTTATCAACTCTTTCTGTTCTGTTTTTGCCGATTGAAACTTTAAATTATCCGGTGTTTTTGGTAGGGGGCGACACGCCCCTCCAAGACTCTATATCAGGAGACGGTCTTGCCTCTTTCCGTGAGAAACCCATTTGAAACCTCTTGAATATCGGTTATAGAAGTAATTTTCAATAAGTACTTTGTTTCGCTAGTGAAAGAAAATAGTCGAGTGGAGGCGGACGCGGAGAAACGTCGTTAGGTGATTACAATACATTTATTTTATCATCATTATTATTATTATTATTATTATTATTATTATTATTATTATTATTATTATTATTATTATTATCATCATTATTATTATTATTATTATTATATGCATTATTATAAAGTAAAATAATATTTCATCGAGGTCCGGGTTGTATATTATAATATAAGAAGCATTAAAAAGCTGACGTGGTTGTGTAGCCGTATTATTATTATTATTATTTTACGTTTAGCTGCGATGGATGTGAGAGAGATTGAATATATATTATACACGGAAAAAGGCCAGATTTTAGCCGGCGGCCAGGAAAACTCGACGCATTCCTGATGATTTTCGCAAATGTTCCGGAATAATTCGCATACTCTTCCTTCGGGTTTCTCCCCGTCGAACAATATAATTATTATTCGTATTACACACACATTTATATATTATATAATACTGCAGTACACACACACACACACACACACACACACACACACATAAACCGTTTTTCCGTTATTAATATTTGTATTTTATACACATATAGTTGCGTGTGTCCGATATAATGTAATATAGTGTACGTAGTGCGTGTATGTGTATTAAAAACATGCGAGTAAATATAACGCGTGTACAGCGGACCTTCTACTACGCCAACCCAGCACCGAGCGGTCTCTTTTAGCGAATATTTCCCAAGGGTTTCGCCTAAAAATGCGCTCAGTGGACTGTGCATATTATATACGATAGGTATATTATAATAATAATATATACTGCATGCACGCAAAGTATGTTCGAATTTACGATTGCGTCGCTACTTGGGCATTTACCCATTTTTATAATATATGCTCGTACGACTTGTGTTTAACCGAATATTATATTATTATAATAAGTTAATAACATATTAATATTATATTATGTATTTATAATATACTCACGTCGTGTATAAATATATAAAAATATAGTATTTATATTTTGTATATATAAAACGTAATTTTCGTTTTTATTTTTGGTAAGTATATACAAAAAAAAAAAAAAAAAAAAATACGAAAATCAAAGTACAGTAGTCGCCAGATAAATTGGCACGGCGGCGGTGGCGCTTTTCTGTAAGTGTAGCCCAAACCAGTCGTGGTGTGTTTCGGCCGCGCGGCACACCACACCAAGTTGTTTATCGTAAATGTATAAAAATAAACGACTTCGGCTGACAAAGACAAAATTAATAGATTAATGTGATGTGGAAACTGGAAAAAAATCAGTTTTAAAATGTTATGATATATTCGGTAATAACATCCAAATACGGAGAACCCCCGGTGTATCAAAAATGTATCAATTATTTTAAAATTTACTTAACTGAGTTTTAAATAAAAGTAACTTGTTATTTAAAAGTTAATATAACCAAAAATAAGTTAAGTTAACAAAAAAAAAAAAAAAAATCAAATATAAAAAGTTAAGTTCTAAGTTATATTAACATAACTTTTAACCTAACTGTTAACTTATTTACTCGTTAATATCCTGCAGCATTGCTAATAATTAATAATAATAATAATAAGTATAATCGAATACTCAAAATACAATATAAAAAATTCCCAAATATTTCAATTCCTAAGCCTTCTTCATATATATACATCAACTTAAAAGTTAAAACTTATTTATACACATATAAGTCCCGATACTTTGCTGCACAAATCTCGCCGCTATTGATATTATACATAGAGACTCGTAAAATGATATAAAAAAGGCCACTAAATCGAAAGCTCTTGGTGCGAAAGGAAACAATTTTTCGGTCCAATCGCGTCTATTATTATAGGTATATTTATATATACGACGTTATATAACGTTTACTATATAGGTAGTATATAATATATTATAGTATATATCATATATACACGGTCAGGTAAATATATATATATATATATATATATATGTCCACCAAGGGCGTATGTATAGATTTTCTATGGAAGGGGTTTAAAACATCAACCATGGGCACCTGGGAAAAGAGACGAAAAGACACTATAAAAAATTTAATGAGAAAATTTACGAAGAATAATATGAAAACCATCAAATTTGAGTCAAGTTGATACAATTAATCAATTTTAATTTTCCTATTTAATTTAATAATTTCATTAATTATATTATAAAAAGCAATACATATATTAATTGGATAGTTCAAACACGATTTATCATCAACGGGTCTACAAAAATTATATAAACTAATAAATGTAATTGTCAATGACATAAATATTACAGATAAAAAATAATATTTCATTTTATAATTGGTTATAAATCGGTACGTATAACAATAATAGGCTAAATGAGTCTGGTTTTGTTGGCAAAATACAAAAAAAAGTTGATACGTTAAATTTACGTTTTTAAGAAAGTATTTCACACGAGAAAGTTAAATAGCAAAATTCATGGGAAGGATAAACATTTATTTTTAATTGTAAAGGGGCCGGTCAAAATTTTGGACATAATTGGTAAAACCTGATGCCATTGTCCTGGTAGCGAGAGTAGCCCAGCGAAAAAAAATGGTTTCTATATTCACTCGCTCGCTCATTTACTCGTCCGTTACTAGGCTGAATACTGTAATTTTCGTTCAGATTGGTCAAAGACTCAGCTGAGTTAACTGTCTCGGCCGAATATTCGTGAGGTGTGAACAAGGCTTAATACTCTTCTTAACTCTATGAGTTCGGACCAAAGAATTTTTACGTTACACGTTAACAACTATAATTCTATAGCTTTGTAGGAATATTTATTTTAAAGTTCAATTTTATTAATTCTGAGCTCAAGAATAAAAATACGTAAATATTATAATTAGTTATAAGTTACAAGTTATAATTTATTAGATTATTACTTTACCACCTACTTATATAAGATATAAAAATTAACAGCTTATTTACATCCTCTTATTTCCCAAAAACTAACATGCTGAGGTTTGCACCTTCACATATTAGAGAAGTCGAAAATGATTCTTGATAATTACGACAAGCATGGTCAATAAACATTGAACGGGTTTTGGTAATTATGGTCGGCTTTTACCATACTCCACCAGTGAGAAAAATCTCCGTTGGCAATCGAATTTACTAGGTAGCTGGAAGTTGAACCGGGGACCTTGTGCGCCGAATTACGCATTTCGACCACTCGACCACAGTTCACCCTTTACTTATATAAAACATAATATTATTAATTGATATAAAACATGTAGTTTTTTTTGACAATATTATAATATTATTAAGTAGATTAAAATGATAAATTAAATAAATGGATACAAATATTTTAGTTAGAACCTCTTTTATATCCTTCGGTTAAATTTATCTGATGTGAATTTGGTTTTCAATGGTAGGGGTTTGAAATCCCCTCCTATACCTATGCCCTTAATATTGTGCACGATTTAGGAATTCATCCCTGCTATTGTATTCCTACACTGCAGAAATGCAGTATTGTACTGTTGTAATTTTTTTTTTTACTTTAACTCAAACGCGTTATATATAGATAGGAGTTTTATTTTTATTTTTTATCACGTGGTATTATACGAACGGGTGAGAAGACCTTTTAAATAATGGCTTTTTTGAGATGCTATTTTACTATATACCTCTCTCTCTCTTTCTATATATATATATACTGAGGCTATTAAGAAGGACGGTTGAACGAAAGAAAAAAAGAAAAATGCGTGCAGTCCACTCACTGTACGCATATAAATTACACTTCCCCTTTCTCAACGATTTATAATGTATAGATTATAGACTATATAGAGCAAATAAATGACCCCGTACATACAGGTGCGCAAAAACGCATACACCATCGAGTCCGTATAATTTTCACCAAAATAAATACTACCCTGTGCCCCTGTTATAGTGCAGGTAAAAACAGTAATCACAATCCACAAGTATCAAATTGTTGGGAAAATGGACTTTTACTTTATCGGTTTTCAATTTATTTTATATGTAGATAGTTGTCTATAAAATATTTCGTTATTTGCTGTTTTTATCAATAGCAGAGTATTATATTTCTATATACATATATTCGTATAATTTAACACAGGTAGTCGAAAATTTGAATTTTTGTGTTTCTCGCTAATTAATTGAAAATATAAATAATTAATACACTTCAAAATGAATCGTTTATTTTGGCTTGTGTTAAGATGTACTATTTATAAATGTATCAAATAATATATTTTGAGAACGATCGTTAAAATACTTGAGTATTCATAATTTTCAGTATCGGTTTTAAATAAAAATCATTAATAATACATTTAAAATTCGAATTTTCCCAACATCAAATAATGAAAATTATACGAAATTAGATATTGCGATAAATTTCAAGTAGAAAATGTACGAGTATATATTATATATAGTTTAGTAATTTACATTATTATTCTGTATGATATAACCTTATAGTGGTAAAATGTAAGAAATAAAAAGTTATATTTAAATTCCTTATATACAATATACTACGAAATAATTATTATAATATAATATAGTCGGCGCACGTTAAGTAAAACTTAAGTCACCCAGTTTTCAATAATAAAATCCAGTAGGCGACAAGATATTTTCACTGGGCGACATTTATGTCGCCTAGTTTACTAGCTCAAAAAATTCACCACAGTGTGGTGCTCGTATTTTCTTTTAATGCTTGTTTATTTATTATTACATACATTTAACAGGTTGATTATTTTTAAAGTTTTTAACATGTTGATACTCAATAGGTATCGGTAATTTAAATTAATCTATATTGTTATTTTTTCATTCGATAATAATTGATTATGTAATAATATATGATTAATTATTTTCTATTGACCTTATACTATAAATTATAATTATATATTTTACTAAATACGCTAGTGTTTGTATAGTTTTTTTTCGTAGATAAATATAAATTAAAATGAATCATGATAAAAAAATATATAATGTGTATAAATAAAACATTCGTATATTTTGCTTTGAAACTACGAGTATACAAATTACAATTATATATGATATTGTCTAATTATAAGCTCACGCAATAATTTTATTAATAGATGCATTATTATAATATACGAGTATAATATATTGTATAAGTACCTAAATAATTTTCATAAAAATATAATTAGTCAATGAAAAATGCAACAGTGGTAAATATTTATTATTTTATTATATTTTGCGAACGTTACACACATCTTACCTATGGTCTGTAGAACTGGAAATAATTATTATTAGAAAGTAGTAATTTAATTTATAAAATCTAAATCAAGTCATCAAAAATAGTCGTTTGATAAGTACAAAATCAGAAAAGGATTTTTTAAATTACAACCAAAGTTAAAATTTAAATTAAAAATTAAAATAGGGTACAATGTATTTTATATTAATCAGTAAAAAATGGTAAATACTTTTTGAAATATTTTCATCTTTTATCTTTATTATTCTATACTGACAACCTATATATAGTAGCATAGTAATAATGAACTGTGGCATATTATAATATTAAGTTCACAGTATCTAAAAACAATTTTTAACAAATACTATTTAATATAATTTTAGGTCAAAGTTAAAAATTAATCAAAAATGAATTTTTATATCTATATAATTGATCAAACAATTAATTTTTCATTCATAACAATAAGTTATAACAATATTGAAAGTAAGACCTAAATGAATATATTTTATATATTATATCGTCTTGCACCTACATATGCACAAGAATAGTGATACAACTCAAAAAACATGCATTTTTAGTAAGCAACAAAAATCATGTCTACCTACTCAATGTGTACTTTGAATTTGTACCCAAATAATTTTAATGTATGTCAGATATTTTACATTTTAGATTTATTTTTCAATCTTTGTAATCAACATTTTCAAGAAAAATGACATGTTAAAAAATGTAGTTTTATTTATTGTTTTTTAAATATACTATAACTATGAATAGGAAAGGAAAAACCAAAATAATACTAATCGTTTATATGATACTAAAATAATTGCCCAAGAGTCCATACATTTTTTTATATTTTAATAGCTCCCATGAAGAATTCACGTATTTGCGAGTTAGGTATGTCATTATTCTTGTGTATAGGCAAATTATAATATTTTGTCAACAATAAATAATTAAGTAATCTAACTTTTAAATAACCGGACTCTTTATTTCTTATATAATATTATATTTTTTATATAAATAATAATTGATTTTATTCTTATTTGTTTAAAATATTTTATATTTTCAATACTATAATTGAAAGAGGCCAATATAAACATAACTAATTATAGCTATATAATAATATATAATATAATATAGATTATATTTTTACAGTAATATCCTTTTAAAATTTTTGACTGTCATATTTATAACATTTTTTTCTTCCACGAATTGTCTATATTAACTACACTTTATATCTTCTTTGTGTCTGTCTATCCTATTGATTCGTTGTCATAGTTACTAGAGAATTTGTTTATTTGACAATTAACAGTCCTTACAATTAATTAGTCATATATAGGTTAACAGGGGAACGGAAACCGGGTAATCTAACAGATTCGAAGAGATTGTTTTTCCTATAGTTTTCATATGTCCGCCAGTCCTTAGAATTTGTTGCCTTGGCATGGTTACCAATATCAATATTTAAAATTTTTATTCGTTTACTGGTTTTAGGTTTCTATAGACAGATATAAGCATGGCTAATATCTAGGTATGTCAGCAATTCGAACTGCGCATGTGTTAATAAAATATACGCTCATTTGTCTAGATTTAAAATTCCTTGGCAGTTTACGTCACAATTTCTGTTTTTATCCCATGAATGGTACAACTAGACGAAAATGTAAATATTATTGTCATACCTAGATATACCCATATACTTATACCCATGGGTATAAGTACAATTTTTTTTTTAATTCTTTATGGAAATATAGTTTATTGTTTAAAATTTAGTACGCTTGCAGAGTGAGCTTTCCTAATTTATTAAACTTAACTTAGTAATTAGTAGGTATATACCTACATTACTGTACCTGCAAATGAAAATTAACTATAGATAATAATTAATAATTAATTCACAGATATTTTAACTACATATAATTTGATACCAAATCAATCAATAAGTTAATAAACTTAATTAAATGCCTATGTACAGTGGTGTATTTGATATAATATTGAAAATCAACAGTTTATATGACCCTTATATTATATTTTGCATGGGTAAAATCACATAGTTAACAGAAAACGATCAAAAGCATCTGTAGTGGTGACGGGAAAGGGGCAGGGCTGTCCCGAGGGGGGTGCCTAACCCCCAACTTCGGAAAGCAGTCGATAAAATTAAGTTCAATGTGTATAGTGTATACTATATAATATAAATGAAAACAAAAAATTTCAATATTAATAATATCTATATCATAAGAAATGTTATACATATAAATATAAGTATATAATTAATAATTATAGTGTGTCATTTCATTAATACTATCATGTTTTTCCGTGGTTATATTATTGCAGTTGAATTAAAATTTATCTGGGTTTTGGGCTTGGTGGTATTGTATCTGGTATTATATTATAAATTCAACTGTGACATGGCGAAGGACTTTTGTTTGAGGCCCATGATTAATTAATTAATTTTTTTATTTTTTATGAAAAATATGTAAATTTTATTCATTTTCTAGAAAGGGAATCTAAAAATGTATATTTTGCTTCAATAGTATTAGGTTAGAATAAAATAAAATTAATATTTTTAAAAAATAAGAATTTTCTTATATTCATATATTGGGAAAAATTAAATCGCAAACCGTCGATTTATCACGTGGAGTACAAGATGCTTAACTTTTTAACAATAATAACGCCGGTAATCTAATTAAATTTTCTCCGTCAACGAATTTTCAGTCAAGTTTACAGCTGGATGCTGTAAGTCGGGGCAATGAAGTGGTATCTATGCAATGCTCTCTCATGCAAGAATGCAGTTTTCCATAAAGTCTGCCTTTAATAATACTTGACTATATAGGTAGCCGTCGAGAAGAGTCTCGCGCTCGTTCTAATTTCTTCTATCCTGTCATCGATTCATTCTCCTTATTCCTTAACCTCGTCCTTCACACCATTATCATATTATAAGACCGTATTTATATTTAGATTTCCTTGATCACTTCAAAATTCTCCACACATCATGTTATATATTACATAATCGTGATAAAAACCGTGGTGTTTATGTTGTTTAAATGTCATTATAATAACGAATTTTTATTTTTAATTGTTGTCATTGGTGTATTTATATATACATGGTATATAATAAATACAGTGATTACTGCAGAGAGCTAAATATTGATTTTTTTTAATAGTAGTTTAGTTTGCATGTGATGGGAGGAGATAATAAAGGTTATATATATAAAGATTAGAGAGAACAGGATTTATTTTAAGGTTTTTTTGTACGTTACTCAAAGTAATTCAGTTGTATGTTGATAGCTATATACTGGTGGGAGAGTACAGTCCGATAGTATAGAAGTATAGCTTATTAATATTGTCAAATTGTTATTATTTTATTATTGTATTGGGAAAACAGATTACCATCGGAGCGCTGTAGTATTTACAAAATAGCCGTTCTATTCGGGTTATCAATTTATCATTATTATTTTTATATTACCAAGTGGTAGGCGTTAATACTATTATAAGCAAAGAATATATTTTAGTTTATGCGTATGTATTTATTTTCTTAATATTTTCTTTAATACATTATTGTACATAATAATACGATTACTTTTAATTTACAATGGCACTACCTTTAAAAGACATATTTCAATATGCTAAATGCAATACTAGTTCGAGAAATGCCATTGAAGGTGGAGCAAATACTTAATTCAAAACAAAATTGTATTATGTGGAAAATTAATTGAAGTAAATTTTGTTTTTAATAATAATTATACTAAATTGTATTATATATTATGAATAAAAATATTTTTTACAATATAATATAGCTAGGTATCTATTGACAATATTATAAAAAATACTTTTAAAATGTATTTAAATACATGCTAAAAAGTATTCAAATACGTATTTTAAAATACATTTGAAAAAGTATCGAAATATAAATATAAATACTGTACAAATTACTATCGTACCTATATATTAAGTTATATACCCACCTATAAAGTTTTACTAACACAAATGACAAATACCCACTTGAATAATAAGTATTGTTTATTGTAATAATAGATATATTGTTTAATTTAAAGTAAAATAAAATATTGAAGTTCTGCCTCACCAAGCTAGAAAAATGTTTTTTTAATATGTTTAATTAATTACATATTAAAATTACACTAAAACTAAGTTTATGCGATAAAATATAACAGAGATATTATAATAATATCATAAATATTGTTTTAGACACATTTATTTGTAGGTATTTTCTTTCAGTAAATTTTTAAATAAAACCTCACTAATTTTAATAAAATTTGATATTTACATAGTTATTTCAAAATTTGTGTCAGTCAGTCATTTTGCTCATTTTTGTTGTCCAATTTTCATTTAAATTCAGTAATTTTATTAAATTAAATAAGTACCTATTTAAATTTTTGCAAAAACATAAAAAAATTGTATTTAAAATATTTTTTAAATACTCCTTGATTGTATTTAAAAATTATTTTAAATACCTACACAAAAAGTTACTTGTATTCAAATATCTTACAACACTGTCTATTGGAATGCTTTTTCTCTTTTTAGTGGATTATTTTAAGCAATATATTTAAAAAGTGTCAAAACATGTGTTATATAATTTAAAAACTGTTTATTAATGTTTACTATTATATTTTTTGTTTTTATTACATATTTTTATTTGTTGTGCCAATGTGCCATAGTATATAATAAAGAGAGTAAATCGTATATTATCAATAAAATTACGTTGGATCGCAACTTTGCGAATGCACAACCAGCCCAAGAAAATAATAATATATTGCCCAATTAGAATAACTAGAATTTTATCCACCAGAGAGCATGTCGTTAATCTGCTTTCCCAATACCTAATCTAGAGTTTATAGGTTAATAGTCAGAATAAATAAGCTTTAAGTCCAAAAATCTTAATACACGTCATCAAGTTTTCTTTGTCGATTAGGTAACATCTATTTTTATTCTCGTTTTGTTAATGTAATTATAAGATTAGGCAATGATGGGAACATTTATCTTAAAATTTCGAGTTTTATATACATATATTAACATCAAAATAAACGATGACTCGAATTATGAAAAACTGTTGTCATCATGAGAATAAATTAAAAGACCTTTTTACATTATTTTATTATGATAAAACGTATAAATGTTTGTAAAAATAAATAGTTTGTATATAAAAAAAAAAATAGTAGGTACCTACCGATAAGTTAACATAAACCAGGTTCCTAACCTTTACATTTGAAAAATGTTAAATCTGTAAAATAATTTAACAATTATAATCTTAATGTGTTTTTGGCTTGTCCCGTATCAAATATATATAAATAAATAAATAAAAATATAAGTCTTATTCATTATAAATGTCAATATATGATTTAACTTAGAAATGATAGAATATCATAATATACCTATTGATAATATCAGATATTTTCAATTCTCATGACAAAATCTATTTCGCACACGAGTATTCTATTAAAATTAATAAATTAATTAAAATTATACAAATTCTTGTGGGAATTTGTCAATAAGCGTGGGTATTAATGTTCGTCAACAATTTGAACTTAGTTCACGTTCAAGTTCATATTTTAAAAAACGAAATATTCATATATAGGTATAGTTGATTGTGCTAATGTGATATTTTTCTTTCCCACCATTAAAATGTGATTAGTAAATTAACGTACCTGTATACAAATAGACAATAGTAAAATTAAAATTAATGAGAAATAATTTGAAGCTACCTGTTTATTTTGCATGCCTATATATTATACTTAAACAAATATCCAATATTCCAATATTATACTGCAAATATACATTTTATAATATAAAACTATAAAACATGTATAGGTAATGAATAATGATTGCATAATGCCAATATGTTTAATTGTTATAAATTATTTTATCATATATTTTTTCAACTGTCTATAAGCAGGACTGTGGTGGATGGTATACGGCGATAATATACTGTGATATTTTTATATAAATACCGTATACCTTCTGATAAAGACCTATTCTCCGTGATTGAACTTCTTTATTTTTATTTTATAATCATAAAAAAATTACGAAAAATACATTTGTACTGTAATACACTATAAGATCTCGGGTTTCCCTATAGGTTGGCTTATTATTATAAATCACCTCAAAATTTAAACATATAATAAAGTAATAGGTAAGATGAGAGTATTACATATTAGCAGAAGTGGGAAACCTTTTTTGGTTCGAGTGTCAACATTTTGTAAACTATATTTATAATAATTTTAAATAAAAGACAATATTAAGAAATTCTATTTTTTCGCGTGCCACTGAAATAATAACTAATATTCTTCTTTATCTTTATGTATGATTTAAAATTTAGCGTGGATGGCATATGGTATAATATATACCATACGTATTATGTCTTTAAGTATTTGTAGAAAAACTAAATTTTTGGTTTTTTTCTACTCAATGTAGTTCCTACTACAATTAGATTAAAATCTGATAAGTAAGTATATATAATATTATATGGGGCGTTTTTAAAATGAATACCGAAAATGCACACACATACTCAGTAAGATCATACAATGATGAAATATTAAAAATATTTCAATACCTTTAATACCTAGTTTTTTAAAATTTTTATTCATAGTATATTGATTTAAATGTAAAACTAAATACACAATGATATTTTTCGTAAAATCATTAACAATATGTAATATTATTTTGCATATTTTCATGAGATTTTAATGATTAGGTGTAAATAATGTTTTGAGCTTCACACCTTGTACAACCAATTATGAATTAATAATATTGAATAAGAATTAACTTTTATAGTAAAATTAAATTCAAATTTCAAACAAATAATATATTTTAATAACGATTATTTTCTGTCTTTGTCTGGACCTCTTTTTTTGATCGAGTAGATCTGTGCTAGAACAACGATATTTTGTCAGGTTCCGTTGTTATGTTGCAATAAAGTTAGTTATTAAGTTTGTCATACGCCGATGATTTTCAGTAATAAAATTATGTCTACGAAAATATCTCTTAAAGTAGTTTTAGAGTTACAATACCTAATATAAAAGAGATTGAGTACAACATTTCGGAGTCATTATCTTAACGACTTCAAATTAGAATAAAAAAAATTGCATTTTAATTGTAAGTAATTAATATTTTTCATTTTAATTTGGAACTCTTTAGTTAATCCTTGATAAGTGAAAACCGTCTGGGATGCAATTCATTTCATCGGAAATTTGCAAAGTAGGCATTAATTAATAAAAAAAATAAAAACAATTAAAATAATTGAAAAACGTATAGGTATTTTATAGCTTATACATATAATATTGCGTCGTGATGTTTTATTAAAGTAGGTGGCGAAAAATCTCGATAAGGTATGTCTTCAAAATATTATTTTCTACTGATTTACTAATAGGTATTTTAACTCAAATGTTTTTTTTTTTTTTTAATTACCTGTATATAGCCCTTTAAAAATTGGGTATGTGGCATCCTCTTATCCCTCAGCAGATCATAGAGATAGGGGGATTCATACTAGAGCTCTTAACGTGTAGCGTGACAGCGTTAACTAATCACAGACAAGAAAATTAAAATATTGATAAAAAAAAGCCGGTTAACATTGTAAAAGTTTAAACACAACCACGCTAAGAGCTCGATCGCGAATCCGCTATCATTAGATTAAAGAATTTCATGGTTAAATTTTGTTATATACTAAAACATGAAATTGTATACCATTGTATAAATTATTTGTATTATTTATATTAATTATTTGTAATTATTTGTAACGTAATCAATGTTAAGGGTGAAAATATAGATACGGATGGATACATATGGGAAAGTACCTATTTATTTGTTTTATAATTAGAATAAGTTTTTAATTTAAATATTGTAGTCATAAATAAATTTACATATTTAAAAATATATTAAAATTATTCCCTATATAGGTACCTATAATGTAATATTATTATTTGAAAGGAGAATACGATTGTATATACCTCCGTATTCGTTTTATTTTCTTCCCTAAACGCGCTTTAGAATTTCAATGTTATGGGTGTATGTTGTGTACTCTCCCCCATACTGACTACATCCCTGGTTGCGACCATATATTATATAATATATATATATATATGTTTGAAGAAAAATGTTTAAGGATAATACGGGGAATAATATATACATTTGAAAAATATTTGAATATATACAAGATGAAAATAATACTTTGGAAGATGAAGATATTTTTGAAGAAAACTGCATTATAATTATTAAAAAAAAAAAATATTATTAAAAAAAAAGAAGATAACCAAATCATAAGCCCGGTGATTTATATAATATCAATTTCAAACCGTGAATTCAATTCTCGTCAGTCGTCAAAAGGAAATTGCATCTCGAGGATTAATTTTATATCAGTTGTATACAATGTACATTTTAATATTTGTAAGAGATAGTGGTTGAGGAATAGTTTTTTTTTAAAGGGTATTATATTATAAAAATCGAGTAGTTAATAAGATAAATAAAAAAAAAAGCAAGACGATAATTTATTTTGCATAAGCAACAACTGCTGAATATACGAGTGGTACTTATTGTAAATGTTTAACATAATATAGTTAGTGAACCACAATCAACCGAACTCAACCACCAGTGGCGGCTCGAAGAATTTAAAGTCATGAGACCACTAAAAATGTTTAATACCAATATACCAACCAAAACCATCACCACCCAAATTGAATAACACAGAATTACAAGTTTTAATGGGGTCAAATTTTTGTCAGCTGTATGTAAGATTATTGTAAAAAATGTTTTCATATAAACCAAACCATATAAAATTAAAGGACTTTCAAAATAGATGGAGAGGAAGTGAATGTAAAAAAAACATGATACATTTGAGAATAATTATTGAAAACATAATTTATTTTTGTTCTCGTCGCTTGTAATTCTAAATTAAAGTATATTGAAGAAAAGGAACAAGGAAAAAGTTATCCAACTAGAATAAGAAAACCAATTGTAAAAAAATTAGATTTGGAAGAAATAGTTGGGTATAAGTTCAGTTAAGACAAAACATTGTAATCATTTAAATTAAGATGTATCTTAAAATGAAAATTAAGTTAGTGAAACATAATTTTTAAGTACTAATTGTTATCATTATAATAATTATAAATGTTATATGTTACTGCTACTCAACATTTAATTAACACTTTATATTTTCATATTTTAAAATGTAATAGTTAAATTTATACTTGTATATTATTTTACAAAGGGGAAGTGTTGTAAATGGTCACACTGTTAGATAACCTAAATATGTTCGTTAATAAAGAAAAGCATGCCTTACAATTATTAAAGTGTGTTATTATAATTTCTTAATTTTCATATTATAAAGTAGAAGATACAATATGTTGTAAAGCATTAAAAGTTCTAGGTTTCATAATAAAACTCTCTAAAGAACCCCAATGTAAATTACAGCACTGTGTCCAGTGTCAAGTGTCAATTAAAGCACTGTACTGTTTGTTGGTGCGACCAATCTTGTATGAGTATGGATCCGTAGCAGCGGAAATTTATTATGTTTGTTTGTATAATTTTGAAGATACTTCATGCTGAATACGGCTTTATGTCTATGATCGTGGGCATAAAGCCAACCTAAAGTTTATTAGTGATATATTATATAATACTATTGATTCTACATTTTTTTTTATCATTACCTAATTTTAAAGTTCCTACCCGTTTAAATGCTTTGTTTTAAATTCTAACATGTTCTACTAATTATATGTCTAATGAACCGATTCGTAGATAGGGCCACCCCGAAGAAAGATTTTTGGGGTGGTGAAAATGTAAAAGAAATTTTACAATACTTCTCTTCAAAATCAAAACATAAAATAAGCAAAAAAAAAAAATATCAACTTTTTCCCATTTTGCCGACTATAACGACTACAATCCTAATAATTTATAGTTAAAATTACAAAATGCTTCATAAACGTGAGCGAATAAATAAAAAAAAAAAAGGGGGGTATCGATTTTTTCTACTATTTACCTACTGAACTTAATTTTGCCGACTGCTTTCCGAGTTTTTTGGGGGGGGGGGGTGAGACCCCCCCTTAGACGGCCCTGTTTGTAAATTAACCAATTTAGACCCTTCTTTTTAGAAACAATGTAAATATTGATCTGTCTAATACTCTAATGTATATTTGTGTTAAATTAATTATTGTGGAATTATATATGTCAATTGCATGTTTTTTTTTCAAAGGAGATGTCTTTTTAGTATATTTCAGGCTATATTAAACGTATAATTTTTTTTTAGGTCGATTATAAATACATATAACGATTTAAAATAAATTTCCCTAGAAGAACGAAAAATAAGAATGTATTTTTGTATATTATAATTATTACTTATATCCAATTATACAGTGTAAAAAATCGATTTCTTTTTTTTTTTTCATTTAAACGTTTCATTGATTAAAAATGTATCTATATGTAGGTAGGTAAGGTTATTAAGGTAAGCTGCTATATATATAAATCAAATTAAAAAAAAAAAAATCGTTTCTACGTAAACAACTAGAATAACTAAAATATATTATCCACGCGGCGAAGAAACTATACTTAAATCTTTTATTCCGAATTTGTATTTTCGTATTTGTACATACACCTACCTACGTTTCGGAGAAAATTATCTTCAAATAAAATTCTCGAATTTATCAAAACGGCAACTACGCTCGGTGTTCTACGAATTTATATTATTAAGTTGCGAGTAAGGATTTCATATTTTTCTTTGATGCGAAAAATACATTTCCGTTTTAATTAATTATTTGTGAGCTTTAACCGAATTTCCAGGAAATAATCATTTTATTCTACACTAGATTTCTATAAAGAAATTTGCATTTAATATCTGATATACCTAATGGTTGATATTTCACATTTTGTTTATACATATTATGTATATTATGCTGCAGCAATTATTAGTAAATATATTATACCATATTATATATGCACACTTTATGACCATAAGCTTGTGAAATATAACATAGAAATCTTTTTAACCCGCCGAACACAATAAATTTAACAGGTTAGTTAGAGAATATTGCGAGTAAATGTATAGGTAAGGTTTAGATATATAATTTTCATTTCAGCATAGGTACATCGCTTTGCCAAGTGGAAAAACACGATTCTTACATTGAGCCAAAAAGATACGTATATTTATTTTAGCCATAACCGTGTATAATTTCGGTCAACAACAAAAAAATGAGTTTATTGTCTTGGTCACGTATCGTTTAGTTATTTAAGTATTATTATACGTTATTTATGCGTTTTAACCATTATTTATTAGTTATCACTATATACTTGTCCCTTTAAATGTAAACAAATCCAGCTAGTAGGAAGTGGAGGCATTAATTCGCTCGTCGGGTATAGGATACTGGTGGTCTGGTTTAAACAACGATAAACTATTTATTTCGATAGAAACATGTATTCCCATACACCGCGTAATTTTTGGAAATATGTCCATAATTTTAAACAAAATCCTGAAACTCTCGATACCGTTCATTTTGGCGACCTTTCGTCTCGTAGTGCTTTGGAGTCTACTTGTTCTAGTTTCTTGTTTCTACTTGTTAGCTAACTTGTTCTCAGACTATTTTTCATCTACATCGTTTCAATACATATTTCCTAGTTCCCTTAGGTTGGCAATTGATTTCCCTTCTAATTATTTTCCACTCCTGTTGATATTCTTGACGCGTTTTCTGCCTTAAAATATAAAACCTTTACTGTCCCCGGGCCCGGACTCTATTTCTACACGTTTTCCTTTCCATCATCGCCACATGTCTATTTATTTTTTATTGTTCTTGTTGTTGGTCTCCAGACAATTGTACATTCTCTGGCGTTTAGAAAATGTGTTTTGTGATACCTATTTTTAAATTTACTAATAGTTCGAATGTGACTACTGATTAACTATACACCTGTATCCATAATACTGACCGTATTTTCAAAATATTTGAGTCTATATTTTATCAATACATCAGTCAAGTCTGGTAAATCTATTATCACTAAATATCTTACCTTTCTCTCGTTATCAATGAAAACGTGAAGTCTGGTCATCAGTTAAACGTCATTATCACTAATTTTTAAAAAGCATTCGACACTGTTAATAATTCACTTCTCATTAAAAAACTCAAACATCACGATATCGAGCATTGAAGTATTGTAGACTACCCATTACTTGGATGAATTAAAATATTAAATCAAACATTCATACATTACAGGCAGGCAGGAATTCCTCAATGCAGCTGGTGATATTTTTCCCGTCATAGAAATCCCTTCAGGTGTCTCTCAGGATGGGCAGCACAGTATTTTACTGTACAATGTAGGTACTACTTACTTTTTTAATTTCCTTTTTCAGCATCTTAGCAGAGCGAAATTTTTTCTTTTCACTAGATTAGGTTGCTGGTTGATTATATTATTCTCCAGATTGCATTAAATATATTTTTTGCCTAGGTGACACTTTTGAGAACATTTTAATTGAAAATAATTCGATTCAACTACATTTCCTAGTCGCGTATACTTTCTGCCAGAATTTATTATACCAATGGCTCTCCACTTGCTCATATTTCACAAATAAAGACCTTGGAATTAACTATATATCTTCCCTTTAATTTTGTCGATGAGTTTGCACACGCCTTCAAAGTTCTTAGATTTATCAAGCGTGACACTAAGTTCTTCATCTCACTTATGGCTTAACTCCCTTCGTTCTGTTATTACTTCACTCTTATGTGGTCAATTCTAGAGATTAGTGTAGCTATATGGTATATTAACACCTTGCAGAAAATCAACTTAGACTAGAACTTATTCAAAACCCGTTTCTCTCCTTTGGAAAATGTACGCTCAAAATTAATGTGCCTATTCATGATTATGATCAACTCCTGTAATTTTTTTAAGACTCTTTCTGTTTTTTAGCGCCACACTATAATAAATAACAAATTTTTATCTACTCTCCTTAAAGACACTTTAGATGCTTATGAATTGCTTGCCCAATTTAATGTTCTTACTTGTTCCATGCAAAACTAAGTTGTTTTTAAAAATATATGTATATAAAAAAAACATAATTGTAAAATCAATAGCTCCCTCGCTTTATAAAAAATATATAGAAATATAAAGAAGTTGTATGTTCCAAAACTTTTTTTCAAATTAGTTAGAAAAGCCAACTCTGCGGGCATACTAAATAATTAGTTTCTAAAAAACATTTTAGAAATCCTCTATTATATAAAACGCTAACTTTTCTCCACCGTTTTTTCCATGAGAAAAACCTCTTATAGGAATTTAATTCCCCGGACCGTTTCCGACGCCGCTCGAAGCGCGTTCCTCTGCCGTTGCCGTTGTAAAACCGTTTTCCGGTC
>JAIPRL010008481.1:0-20175 GCA_025469235.1 Pemphigus obesinymphae | reverse complement strand
AGGTGGATGAGTGGGGTTACTAGAGAGGATAAAATAAGGAATGAGTATATCAGAGGTAGTATAGGGGTAGCTTCGATAGTAGACAAAATGAGAGAGAATAGATTAAGATGGCTCGGGCATGTATTAATAGGAGGGAACTGGGAAGAGACTGAGGCAGTAAGATTAGTAAGGGAAATGCATGTTGTTGGTAAAAGGGGGAGGGGAAGACCGAAAAAGAGATGGGGGGATGTGATGGCGAGTGATATGAGGAAAATGGGAGTAAGTGAAGAAGATGCGGGAGATAGAGTTAAGTGGAAGTGTAGGACCAGGGTGGCCGACCCCAAATAGTTGGGAGAGAAGGCGAAGGAGAAGAAGAAGAAGAAGAAGAAGAAGATAATCGTAGGCCACGGGTGTGCTTTCGCTGTACCTGACCAGGCTGGACGAGTCGTTAATTTTGTTTTGTAGGGCCTCGCGCCAGTGGAACCAGGGCCCGTCCCGAGGAAACTACTTTAAGGGGGAGGGGGACGTGTGTAATTCGAAAATACATCTTTGAAACGTAAATGAACAAAAAAATAAAAAAAATTCATCGACTTTTTTCGACCAACTAAATTTTAGGGGGCCGGCATAGGCGCACATGGGGGTGCTAAGGGGTGCTTAGCATCCCCAGGGTTCAAATTAGCACTCCAAGTTTCCCTGAGTAATTTATTACAGTATTTCACCAATCATTTGTAAATTATTGGAGTTTATACTGGTTCGGATAAAATGTTTTTTTTTTTTTTCCATTACGATAAAAACAATTTTGTGTAAGTGCACGTTTCAGTTTTCGTAATTCGTATATAAAAACATTAAACAGCAATCACACTGAAAATCATAATATTATCTTACTTTAAGTTCTTATCTTAAAGTCTTGGCTACGAAATTACGTTCAATTTATAACCGATATTTTATTTTACTTGTAAAATT
This sequence comes from Pemphigus obesinymphae, assembly GCA_025469235.1. NCBI lineage: Eukaryota > Metazoa > Arthropoda > Insecta > Hemiptera > Aphididae > Pemphigus > Pemphigus obesinymphae. Next base: position 19,233 of record JAIPRL010008481.1, on the reverse strand, counting down.
TCATTGAAGCTAAATAGTATTTTTGACTTTATACTAGCTGATTATATTAACTTTTTTATAATGGTAAGTATAATTCATTAAATAAGTTTTGTTTTATTATATTTGTATAAAAATTTAAAATTATTGTAATGTGGTTTATTGTAGTACCGTAGGGGGTGTGGGGGGGGGGTCAAGGGCCCACATGGACCATAAATTATTCTATAGCACCCCCTAAATTTACACCCAATGTGTGCCTATGGGGGCCGGTGATAAAAATGTTTGCTGCGCCTCACTCAAACTCTGCACACGTCTATATATGGTTATAATCATGACAAAATAGATCTATTTTGTCATGGTTATAATAATATATGAGAAAAAACAGATTGTGAGATGGTTCGGGCATGTTTTAAAGAGAGAAGAAAAACGTAGGCAGTAGGTACCTACCTATAATATTACTATATTAGTAAAAGAAATGCACCTAAGAGGAAGACCGAAAAAGAAGTGTACTTATATTTTACTTATATGTAGATACTTGTTATAGTTAGTAGTTAGCATTAATAATATCTATAGGTATTACAATATAGGTACTTGAAAAAATATATTTTTAAAATATTTGTTGATTATAGTATAATATGTACAAGAAAATATTGTGCAAATATTTTATCATTATAAATAAATTATCTAATCATTATTAATGGAAAATGTTAGGTACCTATACCAAATGTAGGCAATCTTTTGTAAATATTTTTGAAATAAACTAAAAATGTCGACAAAAAATATTTTATTTGCCCGCCATGAAGGTCTCGTGGAAACGATGATGGGGTATACGTAAAAGCCCGCGGAATAGTACCTATACCTTATACGATAATATAAAGATACCTACAACGAGGCGAAGGAGCGGACATTTTTGAATTTCCATTACAAATTTAACAGTATAGGTAGGTATAATTATTAACAACCCTTCAGATTGGACTCGGACCGATTTCAAAGTACCCTATATCATCATACACTCCTGACTCCGGTAGGTGTACTGAAAGTAACTTTTTCGGGTTTTATCCAGTGACATATTATCATGTCCTTATCTTTTACTCCCATTAGACACACATGGTTTAGGGACTTTAAGTAAAGATATGGCCGGCGAGGATAGCAAAAACTGCGAGGCGCTATTGGTCCACATTCCTAAGAGTTATCATCAATTAGAAATTTGGATTAGGACTACCCAAAAATGAAAAAAGTGGCTTTCAGTAGGTATGTTATATTATAGGTAGGTACCTACCTAATCATTAGTGTGCGACTCATTTTGTCACTGGTCCGAGCCCGTTGTTGAATGCGCTGCAACGATTTTAAAAATGTCGCTTCCTTTGCCGTTCCTGTAATTTATAGATAATAATGTGTAGGTACCTATTATCTATACTGTAATCATGTAAGTACCCATTACTCGAACGTTTATTTACTCGAAATTCTTACCTACTACGTTTGTATCGCTAAAAAAAGAAAAACTTAAAACGCTGTAACTTCTTTGATACCTACACAATATTTTACAAAAAGGATAGGTATGTCGTTTTCTAGAAAATATTCTCCTTTTTAAAATCGATAATTGTTGTTTTAACTCTAATTTTAACGTAGACGTCACATTTATTGTAATTTTGCTATATTGTGCAGCCCATTATAGATATAGACAGAAACAGCAAATGCGGGTGCGACGTCCTCTTAAGCGTCCGAGAACACAAATTGTTCAGTAAGCAGTGTTGGGTAAGTTACTTTTAAAAAGTGACTAAGCTACGTTACTAGTTACAAAATTAAAAGGTAACTAGATTACTTTTTCGTTACCTAAATACAAGAGTAATAGCGTTACATTACTTTTTTAATTCAAAAGTAACTAGGTAGGTATAGTTATAATGACGTTCCTTTCAACATTCTTAAATATGTTAAAATGATAATAAAATAAAATGTCAAAAATATCTTTATTTTTTTCTGATAATCTTCAGTGGAATTTATAAAATTCAATATCACGCCTATACTCCTACTTATTATATAAAATCCTGCAATAGTTAAAATATCTACTTTTTGCAGATGTGATATGGGCCATCGGTCATTTTAAACGAATTATTTATTGGAATGATTTAAATTTTTTATTTATGGATATGTAACGCATTATTTTACAAAGTCACTTACAGATAACTAACGTAGTTACTCTTACGTGACTACAAAAATTAAATAACGAAGTTACCATAACGTTACTCGAAAAAGTAACTACCTACGTTACAGTAACGAGTAACGTCCGTTACGTTACTACCCAACACTGTCAGTATGTAAGCGATTGTCGGAGGTTCTAATCAAATTGTCGGATTTAAGATTTGTTGCAAAATTTACAGCCAGCAATGAAAAAAATAAATAAAAAGACACGTTTGTGTCTGAAACATATGCGATTCTCGAGCATCAGCTGGTGAAGTATAAGCAGTTCAATCCGAAGTTCGCAAATCGTTACGAATATTCATTCACCCATCTCTTCCACCGTGCGGTGGGCGGAATGATCTAACGTCATATGTGACGCCTCTTTAGATGGCCAACGGGACAATTATATCCCATATAATGTCCCATTTCGGACTGCTGGTTATCCTATAGCTATAGACTCTCAAGTCCCAATTGGTTGTTCTTGCAGCGTGCATTCGAAGATTAGAGTACAGTACAGGGACTCCATACTCTCCCGCTAAGGACTTCTTTAGGACTCCCTGTGCTACTAGAGTAATAATTTCCTGACTTTTTTGGTAGTTATAAATATTATATAGCCATACACCTATATCACCTATATGGTGGTCGGTACCCATATAATATAACTTGTGACTAGTTCTTTAAAATATTTCTATTATAAAAAGTATGGGTGGTTTTTTTGTTACCTACGCCGTTGAAAACTACCTAGGTACTTAAAAGATAGCAAAAATGACCTTTACAATGTTTCAACCAGAAACCTATCAAAAACCTCTATACTAGAAACCCTTTATTTGCTTCTTCTGCCCAAAAATAAGAATACCTATATATACACAAAAAAAAAAAATATCATTGTATGTAAAACGTTTAGAATCTATAAAATTAAATAGGTACTTAAGTAGATACCTAATGTTACACAAAGTATATGTGCAACTTTGGTTAGTAGAACTATAGAACAGCAAAATAATTTGTCTAGAAAAAAAAATACTTTCATAACTAGACACTATCATTTAAATATATTTGAGTAGTTACTATTACTGCATTAGTTTTAGTTATTAAATATTTTATTACCTACTTATTACAAAATATTGAGTAAAATACAGAAAAATGTAGGTAGGCAAGTGTTATAATGTTATATAATAAAATGAGGGTAAAAAAATTGTAAACTAACTAACTTGTAGATAGAATTTTCAAGCAAAGATATAATTAATTTATTGATAATTAAAATGTTCGTATATCTTTAATTTTTTTTTACCATTTTATCATTGCTTACCTACCGCACTCAATTATTATATTAAGAGTTTGCAAAACCATCACATAGGTAACTATCAGTGTTAGGCAAGTTACTTTTAAAAAGTAATCAAGTTATGTTACTAGTCACAAAATTTAAAGGCAACTAGATTATTCTTACGTTACCTAAATACAAAAGTAATAGCGTTACATTAATTTTTTAACTCGAAAGTAACTAGTTACAATGATATTACTTTCAATATTATTAAATATGTAAAAAAAACTAAAATAATAAAATAAAATAACAAAAATATCTTTATTTTTTTCTGATAATCGTTTGTAGTCGAATATTATGAAATATCATACCAATATTAATGCTTACACTAATCTATTATAAAATCATATAATTGTTATAGTATTATAAGTGTTGTATGATTTTGGTCATTGCCAATTTAGACAAATTTATTAGAATTAATTTTTTTTTATTTATAAAAATGTTATTTTACAAAGTTACTAACAAATAATTAATATACCTAGTTACTTTTATGTTACTATAAAAATTAAATACCTAAGTTACCATAACGTTATTCGAAAAAGTAACTATGATACAGTGACAAGTAACGTCCATTATGTTACTATCCAAATTTATCAATGACTAACAATTTAAACATATTAGTTTGCTTTAAGTTCATAAAAAATTTTCATTACTCATTTAATAAATTAAAAACGGCTTGATACAAGAAGAAATCGCTAATATCTAAACAGATTTCCTACCCATTTAATATTAGTTACTTATACAAATACAATACAATTCATTTGGTAAACTTCACATAGTGAAACAGTTGAATATTAAAACAAATATACTGATCATTGTAAATAAAACTTTCGAATACCTATTTAATTTCATGTAGATTGTGGTAAATATATTTTTTTCATGAATATACATTTTTTTTTAATACAAAGCATTATCTTGAATTTAGATAAATTGTAATTCACTTGATTTTATAAGTTCTCTTTTAGTTATAGTATAGGCTTAAAAGGCATTTTTATAATATTAATAAAGCAGGAACAAAATAAATTTAATCAAAAATATAGAACATATATTTAATAATTTAACTACAATACAACAACCTATACAATATACCCGAAAACATTGGCGATCACTGACCTACATGAACAATACCAGTCACATACATCTTCATGTAGTATTTACAGGATTAACGCACATTAACGTATCGAGTATGATTAATTAAAATACTTATTTTTGATTGCTCTATATTTTCATACAACAAGACACCAATCATTCTAAATCATACTACATACACATTACAAAAATAAATTAACCCTTATGTTTTTATTATTATTATTATTTTTTGACGCTATAAAATAAATCCAGAAAAATAACAGTCCCGTAATTAACTATACATCCATGGCACTTAAGATAGTAATATTTTATGTATGTACATTTAAATCATATATCCGTAAGATGGTCTTTTGGATTTACATTAATTTGGGCAACACTGATTACTTAATACATATTATTATATATTATTTTTACCAATAAACCATTATATTGAAGGTTTTCACTTAAAATAATATAAATCATAAATGGGAAATACATAAACTTAAGCTATTAAACAATTTAATTATTAGATATTATTACTGTGAATACATTATTGGCAATTTAAGTATACGGATATAACAATTAACCGTATGTTGTCGTTAACAAAAAAAAAAAAAATTAGTACTGCAGGTTATAGGAAATTAGTTAAAGTTTGTTTCTAGTCCCTGTAATTTGAGCAATTTCAAAGTTTTCTAAGGAAAAATTAAATTGGAAGACTATATTTTTTAAAGGGGAGATTGGATTTCTATAGAAATATAAACAAACCATATTGCTAAATTGAACAATGTCTATGCAGTATTATTTGATATAATAAATAAAAATATTTACTTAATTAAAACCAATATTATTTTTTAATGTTAAAATAATTGTATGGTTGAAATTTAAAAATTTATATTAAATTGATTTGTTTAGTTACATAATGAGAAAAAACATTCTATAGATAATGGATTCAACACAATAAATAGTATTAACTATTAATACATTTAACATTTAAAAATTATGATAAACATAATAAATTTCACATACAAATACACATAACATAATAATATATATATATAAAATATAATCACAGTAAGTTAACATGTTGTATGCCATTTGGGCAAATTATGAGACGACTTAAAAATGACGTCATTAAGTTATATAATATATCATGACTGTTTAACCCTGCCATTCATCTCAGCATAAGAATTCATTCTCTGCACACTAGGTTTTTTTCCAAATGGTGATTGTACACCAGATACTGGTGATGTTGAATTTTTCACAGCCATGTTGATTGCTTGACTAGTGGCCTGTTCTATGCCCTTTTGAAGGAAAATTTCATAACTTGGTTTCATGAACTAAAAATTTTTTATATATTAACAACAGTAACAAATATATTGAGATTTTACAAAATTACTAACATTTTGCCACATAACATTAGCTGCTTCATCAATACTTTCACCTATTTCTCTGTATTCACCACTATACCTATAAAAAATATCAAATAAAGAGTTACTTTTCAAAGCGTATTTCAAATTAAAGGTTCAAGGTTATACATTTTGATATACATAATTATTAATAACAATGTATTACATTCAACCTGGGTTAAATACAATATTTACTGTTTTTAAAACAAAACATGAATTAAGGTGATCCAGATTATAATTTAAACAACAATTAAATAAATTTACAGAGAAAATAATGTTCAAGATGTCATAATTATTTTTGTAAAAATATTGTATAAAATGATTTAAAATAGTTTTGTTCGAAAATATTTTACAAAAAGGATCACAAAAAATGTCTTAAAAATTTAGTAATAGGTGTTTAACTCTTAATTTTAATTTAGACATTAATGAATGTTTTGCGTGATATAATTTTGCTATATTGTCTATTAGATAGACAGAGATAGTATGAGGCATTAGGAAAGCAACTTCTATTGTTGCGTAGCATGTGTTGTAATATGGTAAGTAGCGTAATTGCTACATAGGCGCATGCAGTGGTTCAATACGCTTCTAGTTGTACAAGGGGGAGAGCTGTTGAGTGTTTGTTATAACCTCAAAACATGAGTGCTACAATAGAAAATCTCACCAAATGTAAAGCGTGTAATTTAATAAGATTTTTTTGGCAAATGATCTTTTTGCAGCCGATAATCACTGTAAATTGTATACGGCTTATGGCCTAAACATTATGAGTGAAGAAGTTGCGTGTTAGCGGGTAAGATTTTTTAAAAGTGAAAGAACCAAATGAAGAAAGGATTAGGCTTTCTGTTGTCATTGATGATTTTGTTAAGAAAATTAATGCGGAAGTTTGTGTCTGTTCACAATCTCGGAACTTTCTGAATAATCTTCTCAAGTTTCTTGGATTGTTACGTATGAGATAGTCATCAAAGTTAGGCTACCAGAAATTTTTTGCTTGTTGGCTACCAAAATTGCTGAGAAAAATAGCAGTCAATGGCATGGGTTGATACTGCTTCCCCAAATGAGCCAAAGAAAGTCCATCAAAATTTTTCATTAAGAAAAGTCATGTGATGACCAGTAGTGCTGAAGTATATTTTGGTTCAATTATTCAAAATAATATATCTACCCATCCCCTACGAAAACTGCATTTGAATTTATATATATATTATAGGCTCTGTATACAACATAAATACAATTTAAACATGTAATTTTTCAATATGTATTAGATTGAACCCACAAATAAACCACACTAGACTTCATGTGATAGTTATATTACGTTCTATAAAATCAACAAACAAGATGTTTTTAGTATCCCCAAAAACCATGGTCATGATCAATGGCTCCTATGCTATTTTTAGACAGTGAAATTGAACAGGTATAATTTATGGTGAGCGAGTACAGAATTAAAGAAACTGAGACAGTAGCTGTGGCATGGGTGATACATTGGCAAATGTAAATCAACTTATGAGGACAATACATTCACATATATCAGATTTTTAAATTGATGCGATAGATTGGTTACGTATCCAGGTGGCAAGGTTTTACAAAGGAATTTCAACATTGGTAAAACACATGATAAGTGCTTAAATTTATGCCTTATATGGCTATATGGAAAAATAAAGAAAATAAGTAGTTTTAAGATGTATATAATAAAATATTTGCATCTATGCTGGTTTTATTTTTGTAGCTAAATGGAGGTTATTTTTCGAATAGCCCTTGTAATATGCAGGTATTTATATTTTTTTTATTATTATATTCTCTTAAAATAGTTTCTAACAAATTATTTATATACTTGCCTTATGTATGCCCATAATATTAGGACGAGAAGAGCAAAACCCATAATTAAATTAATAACACTGGCTACAGAATACAGCCCAAAGAAGTTAAATATTCCAGATATGAAATAACATGCAACTGCAATTGCAAAGAATACAGCGGGTGTACGTGCTGATTTAAATATATTTTTGCTTTCATTGTGTGATTTAAATTGTAAATATTCTTCATCGATATCCTAAAATATACATGTATATTTTTAAACCATTTAGTAATAAATATTATGAACAAAAATAGATGTAAAGATATTGTCTTACAGTTTCTAATTTAAGCTTGTAGGACTCTGAAAATTCATCACCACCCATTTTTCTTTTAATAATAAATTGTTCCATTGCCTTATCTTTGCTCATAAAATGTTCTTCATCTAGAGAGTTAGTGTTCATATATGGCTTGTTTCCACCACAAGCGGCCTCCATCATCTGATGGTAAACTTCTCGAGCTGATGCTACGGCGGATAAATTGTTTGCTTCAGCAGTTGCCTAATATTCATTTAATCAAATTATGTAATCTTTTGCTTATTATTAATATACAAATACAATTTTAATACTTACAACGAGCATAGACTTTGGTTCGGGTAGTTCATCTCCTGTAAAAAGATTAATGTACGATTTGAAATACTGCACCAGTTCTTTTACTTTTACTTTTTGTCCACTAATCTCTTTCAATATTAAACTGTTTGGTTTCAATAGCATTGGTATCAATGTTTGAAGATTCTGTTTAAATTCATTTTCAATTTCTAAAGTAAAAAATAATCATTAATTATAATTATTAATTATAACTTTAAATTGATATTTCCATTACCTGAAAGTCTACCATCAAATTTAGGATTTGTAGCAACTTTCAAACCAGGGTGAGGCATTAAATAGCAACTTATCTCAGAAAAACAAGATTTAATGTGTTTTCTGAGGGATTGAAGTTCTGGATGCTGCTTATCAGATATTTGCAGTCTTTTGTCCAATATTTGTTGTCCACCCTCTGCTCCATAATTGGCTTCATATGGAAAACTCCAATCTCTAACTAAAAATTGTAATTTCTGAAATGGTTTTTTACCCGTATCTTCTAGTGCCAAACGTCCATATTCAGTAAATAACTAAAGCATAATAAAAATAACAATTATTAATATTTAATTTAAAATACCTAATATATTATTTTTAATACCTGTAGATGTTGTAAATCATCTTCTTGTATATTTTGTGACAAGTTATAAATTTGTATTGAGCTAAGCATAGTACTTAATGCAAAGACTGTGGCACAATCTTTAACTGTACTCTCACTATCAAATGTACCTTGGGTATCTAGCAGCACAATGGCTACCTTTTCACCATTATCTAAAGTGGCTTTAAACACTTCTGACCACATGAGTATACCAGTAGTGTCCCTTTCAGATCCACCACGCCATGAAAACCCATCCAAAGGTTTATCATCTGATCCAATCCAATGAACATTTTCTTTGATTAGATTTACATGATACTGAAAAGTGATAATTTATTAATCATTAAGCTTATCATTAAGTTTATTTTTCTTTATTATTTACTGTAGCTTTCATGTATCTGAGGAAAAAATCCAGTAAAAACGATTTGCCTTTACGGAATGCACCGGCTACAGAAACAACGACAACATTCCTATCTTTTATATCATCCTTGAGGAGAATGTCTTCAAGAGCTTCTTCATCTAAGATGAACTGATGACTTTCTTCTGCTAAAATAATAGGTATTGGTTTACCATGACTAATAGCATCCTGTATTTCTTCCATAGTGTCTAGAAAAATATGAAATAACTACTACTAAATGATTTCAACAGGAAATATTTTAAAATTAAATTTGTTTGTATAAATAAATAGTAGGTATCTAATAAATAATAATACAAATTAGAATATGGAACAAATTTATACTGAATGATATTTATAGTATTCAATTAATTAAAAAATAATTAATACAATAATCATGTAAATAATAATGATAAACTTAACATGTTTAGGTAGGTAGGATATTTAATTTAAAATGAAATAAAATAATTTTTAATAGGTAGGTAATTGATACTCTTTAATAAGCTCATTAATTAATAAAATATTAAAATAAGCAAACTTAAAAATGTAGTGTTACTGCTACTAACTGGTACATATTTTATAAATTAAATATAGGTAGTAGGTAAGTACCAACTTGCAATAGCCCATTGAAAATAATTTTTGACATAATAGATACCTATAGGTAGGTGCTTATTTTCTTTTAAAAGCAATAAAATTAAACAAAAATGATTTATTTATCAATAATTTTCTACAATAAAATGTAATTAAAGAATAAAGAGAATGATAAACAATAATTTAGGTACTATCATTGTTTATATATAATATAATCAATTTATTACACCAGTGTAGTAATGTGATTTAGTAGGTACATATAGATATAAATATTAATATTTACTCGTAGAAAAAAAAATACAAAATAAGTTTATAGATTACGTACAGAAGAAATTAGATCAACAATGTGAATCAATAATGGGTAGGCATCTATTATTAGGTTATTATATTAATATAGGTACCTACTTAAGTAAGTATGTTAAAAATGTATTTTTATAATATTAAAAAGTATTTGAAAGAGCACATTAGTGTTACAACAAAATACCGGATTTTGATTTTATTTTAACCTAATAATTATTCAAATATTAGCTTTAAATCTTACTAATTATTATTTTTTTTATCTAAATATATTAGGTCATGTCATCCCAATTTAATCTTAAACTTAATTTTACCTACATATTTATTTTTTAGGTATATACCTAATATTACAAATATATGAAACAATCAAATTATTTCTAGGTAATATGTGCATTAATTACCATGAAATTAGTTTAAAAAAATTGTTGTCGCTACATAACCTGTACTACAATTTCATGCAACCTTGTAACAATACGAGGTCAACAAAGAGGCATGACAAGCAGATTTTCTCCTACTCTAATGAGTATTATTAATCAACTAGTAAAATAAAATATATATTTCCAAGACAACTTACTTAAAAATAAAAATTGCGGTCAAAACTGTTAATAAATATAATTTTTTATTTATTTAATAAATTAATACCTAATAGTTTTTAATTTTTACACAACACAACTTTTAACTTAAAAAAATATCTTAAAAATGATACAGAAATCTAAATTTTCGTGTTACGATGATTAATGAAAATAAGATTTAAAAATTATGTTTGATATTTAGATGTGGAAGGAAGGCCAGATGACCTGGAAATGATTATTTGCCCAAATCCCAATTGGCTACCAGTCTGCTAGTATTTTAAGACTTTAGAAATACATGCCAAAGTTTAAATATACATATAAATATAAATGAACAAAACACAAAAAATTTATAGCACCTAATCCAAAAATAATAGTAGGTAAATTAATTTTGAAAAAATTTAATTGTGCTTAGATTCTTTATTATTTATTAGGTAATTATTGGGCAGGCATGTACCTATATGATATAATAATAATAATAATAAATAATGATAAATTTGGTCATTAATTTAGGTAAATATAATTTCAGAATTAATTATTTACATTATAAGGTCAAAGTATACATTTTAGGTTGAATTCCAATTCAACAGCTAGGCCAAAACTTTTGTTTTTAACTAGTAGGTAGGTTGTAGTTGATAATTTATTATTAAATATTAAATAAAATATCTTAAATAATAGGTAGAAGAAAAATATTAACTATTTAAAAAGAATATTTATTGTAAGTTAGGTAGGTATATCTTACTTTTCTAAATTAGTTAGATGTATGACAATAAAAATTATATTTACAATATTAGTAGGTAGGTCTACCGATCTATTTATTATTTTTAATACCTATAATATTTGTATAGGTAGAAATGATGTCGAAAAGTAGAGGTCTAGACATTCATGTAAAAATAAAGGTGTTAAGAAATATTGTTCTTTTTTTTTTTATACTGAAACAGTACTTACTTTACAAACACACTTTGTAGATACTTACACAGATATGCTAAGAGTTTTTACCAAAGGTTTTATTTAATATTATCTATACAAGAACTACCTAATCAGGACATTTTACACCCATGTACATTTTTATGATCTAAGGAATTTGATTAATGAAATATGTTATGGGTAGTTGGTAAATAAATAATAAACAAATCACAATTGAGATTAAAATAAAAATTGGATAAAATGCATGCAAACATTTTTTAAATCAATTATACTTTTTATCAATAAGTGAGAATTAAATCAGTTTAAATATTTTACAATTACACTACTGTCGGAAAGTTTCCGGACAGGGATATACTGGGTAAGTATAGTATGTTTTGCTTCACTCTGGGACAAGGGCCACAAATCTGAAATATTTCCCTATATAGGGCTCAATCCTAACCTTACCTCAACCCTCCCCTTCTATCCATTTAACCTAACCTAACTTAACCTCCCCACACCTGTCTAACCTAACATAACCAAACCTCCTTCCAATCTAACTTAAAGTAACTTAACTTAACATACCCTTTTTCTCCCACATGTCTAATCTATCATAACATCCTTGCCCTTTCTCCAGCCACTCATCAAACCTAACCTAATTTCCTTTTCTGCCTATCACTCCCTTGCAGAGCCGGTCGCATTCACACTAACATAGACTAACTTCTCTACCCTAACATCTCCAAGACTTTTATTGTATGCCATGGACCAGCCAATCCTAGATAGGGCGAGGCGGTAAATCTGAACTCTATCCCTACTATCCCTGAAAAAGTTTAGTTCCCATGTTTCACCATCTATATGGTGGGTGGGGGATGGCACACAATAGAAGACGTGGAGGTGTTAGTCCATGTTTGGATAGAGAAGTTTGTCTATGTTAGTGTGGATGTGACCGGCTCTGCAAGGGAGTGATGGGCGGAAAAGGAGATTAGATTTGGTTTGATGGGTGGGTGGGGGGAAATGCAAGGATGTTTATGACTTGTGGGAGGAGTAGGATGTTCAGTTACGTTAGGCTAGACAGATAAGTGGAGTGGAGGGAGATTTGATTATGTTAGTTTAGGTTAAGTATGGGGATGTTAAGTTAGGTTAAGGTAGATGGGTGGAAGGGGAGGGTCGAGGTTTGGGTTAAGTTTGTGCCCTATATAGGGCAATATTTTGTATGTGTGGTCTTTGTCTCAAAACAAAGCAAAATATACTATACTTACCATGTATATCCCTGTCTGGAAACTTTCCGACGGTAGTGTATGTATGTATTCCGTTTGAAGGGTTTTAGAGATCAGTTGAAATTTTTGTACTTTGTAAAATTGACAATAGGTTTTGTCAATAATGATGATCGATGAATAATGTGTTTCAGTGTGAAACATTAATTTGCTACAGTTTATTTGATACTTTATAATTAATAAAATATATAGACAAATAGACGTCATGGTTTTCGTACCTATAAATTATGGTTACATTATGGATTACCTATATAATTTATAAATGCATTTTTACAATACTTTTTGAAGATTGGTAAAAAAGTTATCTAATTAGGTATATAGGTACCTAATTAAATACATTTTATTTCTATATTTCATAATATAATATACTGACCTATCTAATTGGATGTTGTGTGAATAAAAGTAAATAAGTACCTATAGTTTACATTTTATTTTTATTATAATAAAATAGGAAGTACCTAATTACTACCTACTTACAGTGTTTATTACTTGATATTTTATTCTTACCTAATTCCACTCAATATACCTATAGCACATTTAAAAAATGATTGTAATTCATATAAATAATGTGGTGCCATAATAGGTAGGTATTAAATAACAAACATTTTTAGTAGGTAGGAGGTACCTATCTACATTTTTTCAAACACAAATTATGTGTTGACATGACTTAGATACTACCTAATTATAATTTAAATTGCATTAAATTGTGAAATTATAATAGGTTAACCATAGTAAATAGGTATTAATCAAGATAACTATTGGACTTAACATATACAATTGAAAACTTACGGTTCATTATATTATTCTCGTGTTTGACATTTAATATCATATTATTTTCTTGTCCAGTATTAAATATGTAATAAATCAATGTCAACAACATTGAATCAATAGAATATTCAAAGTAGGTAGGTACCTATACAATTTATTATTATAATCATTCACTTAAGTTATATTATTCTGAATATTAACATTTCAAATTAAATAGTAATAACAGAGCTAATAATAAGTAATAATTCAATGTTTATCTCTATGCAATAGCAACATACATTTAATAAATTAATATTGTTACCTATAGTGAAATTTAAACATTGTTTTTGTATATATAACGTTATATAAACGATTACAATAGAATAATCTCTATGTACACCAAGAAATGTCAATATAATTACAAGAATGTCATTTGTTTGGAGAGTACACACTATGAACCTACACCGTACAGTACAGTAAGTTAACGTGCATTATCATGCATAAGTTACCGTTGCCAGACAAGTATGAAATTTAAAAAAAAAAATAAAAATGATGCACTTATACACCCGAGTCGGATGATGCTAAAGCTCAAAGTTTGGTCGACTTGACCGTTGTCGACGGAATGTTTTTTGGGACACGTTGAAAAATACGTAGGTGCCTGATCATAACGTATTCAGATGGTGCGCGATTAAAAATTTCTCCCCCTCCACCACTCACTTTCCAGATCGCTGGTCATTTTTATCGTTTTTGTTATGGGTCGTCTAGGTTTTGGTCATTATTTTCGAATTGTTTGTTGTGTTACACGGTTTTGAGCGCACTCACCGGGCCGCTTTGCGTTCCTCCTTCGGACGTCTCCGTCGAGGGGCTGGTGAAAATTTTGGACACGCGCGCAGTGTCGTGTAACGACCGATCTCACGGGTAGTCGATCGTCCTATAGCCTATCGGTCGATCGGTCTGGTTAAATCGAAATCCGAATGCCGTACGAGTCGGAACGGGTACCGTCGGAAAACGATTCGTGTGGAAAAATTCGGAAAATATGCACACGCAAGCACACACACGACGCGTCGTCAACGCACGTACATTATCGTCGGACACCCACTTGTTTCAACGTAGATTCGCGTACGAGACAATATAAAAACGTATACACACAATCATAAGCGGAGAGAAAAAAAAAAAAACTAAACAACGTCTATCATTAAATAAAAACTTGTTTATCGCGTTGACGGCCGCGCGGTGATGCGCCTGCGCTCTCGGCATCCCGCGCGCACGCCGCGGTAAAAATATTGACGACGTCACAGTGTGACGCAGGTGCGTGTTGGGTGGCGCCATCTGACGGACCACCAAACCACGTTAATGGTACTTTACCATAGAATAAGGATACTTTACGATCTCGTGAAAATCGTTTTTCCGACCATTTGACCGTTAGGTTAGGTTAGGTTACCAACATCGTGTGTTTCGTACACGATTTAAGATAATTATTATCTTAAATCGTGTGTTTCGTATTTCCGAAGAATGAATGGGTTTCAATGTTTTTTTATTTTATCATTCCGTCGTGAGTACCATGCCGACAGATTTCGTCACCATAATGGTCACGAAGAGCAAACCCTGGACGGCGGACGAAATAACGTTAGGTACCTACCTACTTACTCGATAATTTTTGGTAACCGTACGTAATTCGTTAACATCATATAACATAATAATATTAGGATATTAGAGAAAATGCGGTGGAGCTACAATTGACAACAACAAGTTAGCGCCAACGGGCCGACTAGGGGAGTTAAACTACGCGACTAAAAAACGTTTTTTGAAACGTGTTACCTAACACGTCAAAGTTTAAACTCTGCACAAACATAGAATATAATATAAATTAAAAAAAAAAAACTTTAAATCATTATTGTACTTTGAAGTCTTTCAAAAGTTGCGTCAAGAGTCTCGATTTATCTAATATATAATTGATATTGCTTATTAGCAGCCCCTAAAATTACCAAATTTTCGTACTACACACTTAGTAAAAAATATTCATTGGTAGAAATAAAAAAGGGGGTAGGTTAGTGACTAGCTCCTTGAAAAAGTAGGTATTATATTTTATTATAATTTTTGTAATCTATAATACAGAGAGTTTCATTGAGTTCTGACATTTGCAAAAACTTTTGTTCTTTTAGTTTTTTTTTTTTATATAACTATTAAAACTCTGCGCTATAATTATTATGCTTAAGATAATTTTTATTTTCGTTTGGTTTTTCGTATATATACGTATCATAAAATCAGATTAAATAATATTTGTACTTGACAAAAAAAAAAAGTTATAATACATTATAAAACGATGTGAAGTATTAATATTAGTGACTAAAAGGATAACTATGTGAATCATTGGCGTACGCAGAGGGGTGCTAAGGGGCTGAAGCCTCCCCATTGCCAGTATAATTCTATTTCTTTTATATTTCATATTATCAATGTTATATATTACCTAGGTATATACAGTGACGTATTTTCACCTTTTTTTCTGAGGGGGCTAAATATATTGAAAACCAATCATTAATATAATGATATTTACATGAATAATTTATATATTTTATTATCTTTAGGGGCAAAATCGCTTAATTTACAGACAAAGAACTGTAATAGTAACGTGAAGGGAGGGTTGCAGGGTCCATGCACTATTTTGGTAAAAATAAATATTACCTACTTATTAAAAATATTTAATTTCACTATTTAACTTTTCAAAAGGTTTAGCCTTAAATGCATTTAATTTTGATATTTTTAGAATATTTTGCATCACTTTTGGATGGTTTTTTGATGATCTGGTGCGTTTTTAGAAAAATTAACAAATTACCGCTTCACAGTACCATTCTGATAAAATTAATATCATGATAAAACTAGAAAATATTTTGCACCGCTCAGAATCTAAAATGTACCTATATAATTATTACATTCGTTTTAGGAAATTATTATTAGTTTTTCAAGTTCTACAAAATTGAAGTTTTGATATTAAAGTTTTCAAAATAAATATTTGTTGGTTTTTTTTCAGTACCCCTGGACCACCTCTTTGTAAATAAGTCACTATAAATATATGTATATATTATATATACCTATATTATAATATTTATTTTTAACAGTATTCTATTATAACACTGAAAAAGCACATTTTTTTATTCTTTCATGTCTAATTTTGTGTCTACTGATTTGGTACTTATTTAATTTCAAGCTCCTCCCCCCATTGAAAAATCCTGCGTACACCACTGATGTAAATTTGAAAACACACTTTTAAATTTCGTACTACACACTTCAATTTCCGTACTACACAAAGTGTGTCGTACTACACACAATTTTAGGGGCTGCCGTATATTATCATTACCTGGGCTATCTTTATATATATTTAATCAATGATTCTGTGTTATCGACACACAATATAATAGATAAATACTTACTATTTACTCTACACGACGCTACACGTGTAAAATAAAAGACTAAGGTATATACAGGTATATAATATACAGGGTGTTAACAAAGGTGTGATCTCTCATATATATTCATGTTCAGTATGTTCAGTATTGATATGTAAATTATGACATTTTTTTTCAATCAGAATGAAATTGAGGGTTTTCGATTATATCTGATTAAATATATAAATTAAACAAAATATAATGATACCATAAAAATTTTTGCAAAAATCTAATATGAATTGATATATGACTTGATTTTTGACTTTTTTTTTACCCTTTTCGCCATTTTGGCGCTAAAAAACGCCAGAAAATCTAAAAATAGTGTGATACATTAATTTAGGGTGTAATTTTTATATACTATTTTGTGCACACGGGAATATGTATGAGTGTATGACCATTGATTATAAATAAATAAGTATTTATAATCAATCGTATGACGTAACTACCTATGTATTTAAAATATTATCATTGTGATAGGTATACAGGTAGGGTTGCCACTTACCATCCGTCCCGATATATCGGGACTGGCACCGTTATTGAGCTTTCTGTCCCGACAAAATACTAAAATGTCCCGATTGAAATGTTATTTTATATAACCAAAATTATTTTCGTCGCATCAGCCACATACATGTAATACTCCTATAATCTATATTATATTTCGGTTATGACGTTAGGTGCAGTAAAAGTCCATAGTGGAAACAGTTTTTTTGTTAATGTAACCTTAATAAACAAACAAATATTTTATTTAAAATAAAGAATTATAATTTTCATCACAAAATTGAATAATTTTATACACTCCATCACAGAATCCCTACAGGCAGTGTTTGGTAAGTTACTTTTAAAAAGTAACTAAGTTACGTTACTAAATACAAAATTAAAAGTTAACTAGATTACTTTTTAGTTACTTAAATACAAAAGTAATAACGTTACATTACTTTTTAAATTCAAAAGTACCTTACTAGTTACAATGACGTTACTTTGAAACTTTTTTAAATAATATGTAAAAATGAAAATGATAAAATAAAATGTCAAAAATACCTTTATTTCTTTCTGACAATCGTCAGTTGAATATTATAAAATGAAATATCTTGCCTACTTCTATTTATTATATAAAATCATACAACCGTTAAAATATTTCTACTTTTCTTAATTTATTACATATTATGTGCACTTACAAACAATATAATACCGATAGATATTTATTTTAAAATGAGTTTTTGGTACCTACACAAACATATTTCTCAATATATTTAAATAATTTAATTAATTAATAACATGCATTGAAAAAAATTTATAGTAGAGCGAAAATCATATAGCGCAATAGAATTTACCGCTCGGTGGTAACGAGCATGCGACAGGCGATCCCGCTGGTCGGTTACCGCCGCAGTATGTGCATACTGGTGATTTTACGTACGGTGATTTTAGGTACGTACATCGTACGATAAATGCCCGATTATTATAGATTATTATAATTTTACGATTATTATAGATTTTCCCGTTACCGCTACAGTGTGTGGGGAGGACATTGGTCTTCAATTTTCTCATTTTACATGCATTTCGGAGAAGATTTTTACCCTCAAGACCCCTCCTTGCGTTTGCCAATGTTTATTTTGAACTTATTGCAGATTAAAACTTGTTCAGATACTTATGGCTAGTATGGAATGGGAGAGGCCTTACAAATTACATTACTATTTTTAATTACGTGGATCATTTTATCAACAGCTATATGAGGCCATTGATATTTCTGATTATAAATATCTCGCCAGCATAATATTGTTATAGTGTTATTATTAATTGCTGTGGTCGAGAGTTGACATGAGATTAATACCGGTTTTGTGTTTTCCATTTTTGGTGTGTGGCTATAATTTACTGTGACGGTGTGATATTGATATAGTGTATATTTTATCATTTGTCGTTGTGCTTTTGCGTTAAGAGGATGTTACACTCGCATTTCTTGTCTCTGTCTATCTAACAGATAATATAGCAAAATCACACTACGCAGAATTGAAATTTTGGCGTTTAGGTTAAATTTAGAGTATAAACACCTATTACAA
>JAIPRL010008480.1:0-20176 GCA_025469235.1 Pemphigus obesinymphae | reverse complement strand
AGACAAAATGAGAGAGAATAGATTAAGATGGCTCGGGCATGTATTAAGGAGGGATGAGACTGAGGCAGTAAGATTAGTAAGGGAAATGCATGTTGTTGGTAAAAAGGGGAGGGGAAGACCGAAAAAGGGATGGGGGGATGTAATGGCGAGTGATATGAGGAAGGTGGGAGTAAGTGAAGAAGATGCGGGAGATAGAGTTAAGTGGAAGTGTAGGACCAAGGTGGCCGACCCCAAATAGTTGTGAGAGAAGGCGAAGGAGAAGAAGAAGAACAGGTGCTTAATACAACATACTCCTGCGCAGAATACATGATGTTATGGTATTTCATCAATCAATACCAGTCTGAGGAATATTTCAGTGAGTATGGTTAAGATACGTCTCCTACAGCGGTAGATTTAGGCAGGTCAATACCACTGTCGAAAACGATCCCGTGATGTACAGACGTAGTGTAGAAGACAGGTACTTAGTTGCGATTTAATAGTTTAAATTGTTTATTTGTCTTAATTGTTTAATTATTAATTATAAATTATTATTTGATAGTTAATAAAACAAAACGTGATCTCAAAATACGGTTTGTTCTCCATAAATCCCACATATATATATTAGCTATAATTATATGGACCTTATATTGGAATTATTTACAAAATGCAACGATTTATCTCCACACTCCAATCTAAAATATTAATAATATAAACAGTGTAACTTATACATATTGAGTATAGAATTGAATTAACTAGATGGATATATATATGTATATATATAAATTATTTAATCTCAAACAATGAATATATTTATATGTTTCTTGATATCTACATACAAACACCAGAACAGAGAAAGATTTTTTCTATTACGAGTATATATGTCCTTTAGTACTGTAAGGTTAAGAAAATATCATATTGTTTGTTATATTATGTAAAATTTTTATACTACACAAAAATAAAAAAATTAATAATTATAAATTATGATCATAATAATATTTTATTTATGAAAAATATTATTAAATAGGTAATAATATTGTATAACATATGTTCATTTTTAGTAAAATACAATTTACAACGTTCAAAAATACCTGAAGGTAATTTATTTGTTATAAATTTCTCCTAAATATTTTATATTTCATATACATAATTATTTGAGCTTTAAAACTAAAAAGGAACCAAACAAGTAGCAATATTGATGAAATCGATAAAAATTCATCAGATAATGACAATCTATCTTACAGAATAAATTATACAAAACACAGATTGATCTAACTCTAAAAGATGAAATGGTGCGCCGATTGAGCCGGGGTCCACGTCGTAGGTGGAAGAATCGTAGTCACGGTTCTTGGTAATTACATACGTTTATTATATTAAATATGACAATACACATTAGTTACAGGGGGCAGCGATGCTCAGATGCCTGGATGATACTGTCATACGAGTCATACGGGATATCTTTGGAAAGCTGATGGTCTTTCGTATCAATTGATATCCCACTTGTCTTGAACCACCTCTTGGTTCCTTCAGGGGAGGTATTTATAATGTACTTTGCTCTCATTGGCCGACCCCGGTCTCCCCTGGCGTGGGCATTGTTGTTCACTATGTCTCGGTGCGCTGCGGCTACCTAATCGTGGTCGTTGCACGCCGAAATGCCATGGCCATTCTAGTCACTCGTAACCAGTCCCCGCCGTGTATTTAGGGTTGTCTACATTTTAGGGACACTATTATATATGTTGCCATTTATTAGTGGTCCTGAAGAGTACCATTTTATTCGTCTTGCGTTAGCGTATAATATGTTGTTCTTGTTTTCTTGTTCGTTTAGGTTGTTAGTGCCGAAAGAGACCGACATAACAATTATATGTTAACGCCAATGAGTATTGTTCTGTTCCGTCACAAAGAAGATATTATCATACATAAAAATAACAGTTTTCAAGTAGAAGACATGAAATTTGAAAGAGTGAAAATCATCGTATACTAAAGTGTAAAAATTAATACGCTGGTTTTTCTTATATAGAAACAATAGCCAAAGATAACTATTTAGTAGGGCTTAAAACCGTAAAAATATTTTGGTTTTAATTTCGATTTCGATTACCGGTCTTGGAATTTTTTGGATTTTTTCGGTTCCGATTTCGATTTAAAATACCGGTTTCAAAATATTTTGTTTCCAGTTTTAACTTTGTATATCTGTAATTATATTTTCGATTTCAATTTTAAATACCAGTTTAAAAAAATTTCGTTTTCAGATTTGTCTTTAAACAAAAATATTCTATATATATATTTTTAAATAATGTAGTTTCAATTTTGACTTATTTTTTATTTTATTTATTATATTTTAATTTAAACTATGTTTAGATAATCTTGATTCTTCATTTTTAGTTTTATTTTGCTTGCGGTAGTTTACCATTTGTGTTTTAAAAAAAGTTTGTATACCTACGCTCTTTGGATCATGAAAATTACCTACCTAGTGGTTACTTAATATTATTATTCTATTTCTTTTGTTGACCTCATAAAGTATTCATTGATTTTTATTTTAGTATTTTAATCACACAAATACATAGTATATTAGTTTGTACTGTATTCTAATTAGAAGGTTAATCAAAATAGTTGATTCAATAACATCAAATTTAAAACATGTGTTTTAGTAAAATCACTATAGTTTAAAAGTTAAAGGTACCTACATAAATACTTAAATATATATATTACGGACATTTTTACGCTATAGTTGTAAATATCCAATATCGAATGTTTTTTTTTCTATTATTAAGATTATGTTAGCGCAAACAATTTTCAATGAAAAATTCATGTTAGTATTTCTCATTTTTAACAATTTACAATCATCTTAGAAATATGAAGCAAAAACACAAATTATAAATAACAACGGAGCATTTTTCTGATTTTTTTTTAAATTTTTAAACTTTTTGATTTTTAAGAATTATAGTTGTTAAAAAAAATATCAAATATGTTGAGTTTTTAACATTTCATAAAATTTGTTTAAATACACATCTCAAAAAACGGCTCTGTAGGGTACTACATAATTTTGTTCTTTGTTTCATGCTTTTAAGATATTTGTAAGTTGTTATAAAAGAGAAATGCAAAAGTAATATTTTCAATAAAATGTTATTAATTTATAAAAAACAACAATAATAAAAATTATATATTAAAGAGAACAATTATTAGTCATTAAAAATTCATATAAACATTTTTCTATTGTTAGATTTTCATTTTTCTAAAAATTTCCTGTATAGAACCACTTGAAAATTACCGCACTGACCTTCTCTTAAGTCACTTTGATACACTTTTTTGAATTTAGAATTGTATAATGTATAATCAACAAATGGGTAAAGAGTTAACGTGGTTACGTGGTTACAATAATTTGTTCCATAATAATTATCATAATACCTAATTATTTATAACTCCAGGGTAACGAACTTTTGTAAATACTATTTATTTTATTAATTTTATTTTTATTTTGTTACGTTTTGGACTCAGTATACAGCCATAATTTTAAATATTTCGTTTCATTTTTAAATTTCAACACTCTTACCCGTTTTTCTCGGTTTCGGTTTTGATTTTCGATACCGTTAGTACATGGTTTTAGTTTTAATTTCAATTTTTTAAATTTTTAACCCGTATATAATACCATTTTCGATACCAGTATTAAACCCTGATATTTAGCACAAAAAAAAAATTTAGAACTCAGAAGAATATAAACAAAACACTAATCAGAAAGATAGAAGTATGATAGAATATATGGACACGATTGTAACAATGCAATGCAGGGAAATAAACTGGGCAGGATATTTAGAGAAAGAACATGAACATCTTCAGGTATGTGACAATAAATAGAAACTGGGGAGTAAAATTCCACTAGGTTCTTTAAAACAGTGATGGGTGAACACAGTTTTAAAAGTATATTAATATGCTAGAAGTCAATATTATAGTGATAATAGAAAGATAATATAAATATATATATAGATAATATAAAAGTATATTATATATGGCTGTAATTAATACAATATAAATAATACATGTCAAATATATTTGTAAAGATATTTGTTAATATTTATTAATTTGTAAAACGTATCTATAGAAATAATACTATACAATGAAAATTACATTTAGCAACAATAAAATTTCAAGAATAATACCATTTTTTTAAACTACCTCTGTAAACTACAGTTAAGTATTAGGATAAATAATAATAATTATAATTTACCCACTCTATAATATTTGATGAAATTTTAAAAAATCCTTCAGGTTCACATAATATTTTTTTTATGGAGACTTTTTTACAATATAATAAATGGTTTGATTTGTATTGATACAATTGTAGTTCCAATTTGTATTGGGTTTCACTTCTGCATAAGATTTTCATTTTTCCTATGGTCTGCTCAAATTTGTTCTGCATTCTCCCATTATTTTCAATGAAGTTTGTGGACCGGGAAATTTAATTTGAAGCTATAATAATGACACTCCTTTGATGCTGACCATTTATCCTGTCAAGTATATGTACGATATAGTTAAAATGTATTTATTTCAACAAATGTTCATCAGGGATATTTAGTTGAATTAAATATTCGGCTTATAGTGAGAGACAATAACAAACTATTTATGAATAAATTTATGATTCTCAAAGATATTGTATAATGGTTGAGTTATTTCTAGTACTAGTGACCCGATAGCAATTTTATAATATATACTCAAATTCACAAATATTTTTACTAGCTTACGTAGAAATTGTACTAAACGTTTCACAATTCCATAGATAGTTAAAATACAGAATAATAAATGACAGAGAACACAACAATTTAATAAGAAATTAAGTATGGATATTTGTTATTTAAATTTTTTATGAAATTTATAGATGAAAATCCAGACGCTTTTCTACAGAGATTAAAGATTTAAGATATTTAACAATGCTTACCCGGTATTTTTTAAAAGATAAACTTAGAGTCTTTGGAAATTTCTCAGATATTTTGCAACCGTGTAAACAATGAAGTTTATGACATATTCGAATGGATTTTTGGTTCAATTTTGAAAAATTATCCATGTGAAAAGTTCTCTATACGAATTTCTCAACTGTTGCTATAATAATGCCAATTAGCCGTTCATAGTAGGTAAATTCTGGTGGAATACAGTGGTTATAATTATCTTATGAGCGATTACAATTTTCAAGTAAGCTTTCCTGAAGTTCCATATTGGTCTTATATTATGAGAGTGTAATTGAGGAACGTAATCACATATATAGATATATATCTAGTTTTTGTATTACTAAATTATCGTTGGTCAGACTTCTCGGTAGTAGAGCACAGGTCGATTCCAATTCTCTGTGCTTTCTATTTAGAATTTAATTGATAGTAATATTAAAATAATATAAATGTAAATTTCTACAATTTGTGGTAAAGCAATTGAATTCTTCTTTAGGTTAGAGGTAAATATAATAAATATAAATAATATTGTTATTTACACATTTTTAGCCCTTGAAAGTTTGACGACACGTAAGTGCTTTCATTTATACTCATTAATATTATTTCAATTATAATAAAATACTTATTTACTTTCAACAAAAATGTATATAAACACAAATTAATATAATAATTGTTTAAAAAATAATAATTTGAGCAATTAATAGCAATTTTCCTTTTTTAAGTTTCTTCGACATAAGAATGTAAATTGTACTTATAATACTCATTATACATACAATGAGACTACGCTAAAAATCGTATTAACGAAAAAATAAATTTAATATTGCTGTAAAATTTTATATACTTATCACTGGTATTGTACCTAACAAGCGAAATGCTTCCACCCCCTATAAATACATGGTATATTTTACCATAAAATTTTTTTTTTATATACATTTTATATTTCATTATTTATTGTAAAGTGTTATTTAATTTATTTTAGCTAGTGGTAAAATCTACTACCATAGATTAATCGTTCAACAAGGTATGATTCATATATTTATATTCAATTCCTAAAAAATAAATAACAACGTTGAAATTTATATATAAAATTTGTTTAGAATAAACGATATTATACATTGTTATGTATACCATAACTTGGCACAAGTGAATATATTGTCGTCAGAGGCGGATTTTACATTAGGCACTGTAGATAGCTGCTAGGGCGGCAAAATTTGAGGGGACGGCAAAATTTGTAGTGTTTTATTAAAAAATATCAAATGTATAAAAGAAAATTGGAAAATGAATTACTTTATATTTACGAAAAATAATTAATAATGTGCGTATATTTTTATATTTTATATTTTTGTAGATCGTATATTGTATACGGTATACCTATCCATTTTGGTTCATCATAATTTATAGTCATTATAAATATATTAAACAACTGTATGTCTGTATAGAAAATAGATGTTTTTGATAATACTATATTTAACACATTGGTATAGTCCTCCCAGAGCTCGCGACGCCATGAATAAATAATAATAATAAAAATACATACGGTCGATTTTGGGTGATATATCAAGCAACAATGGTTATTATGAACTCAGAACTGAAAAGATAATAACAATCAAAAATTTGATTATTAATATTATTATAATATTTCACTATCAGTGTTTGAAACATCATGTCGCGTGTGGTGTGTCCGTACAAATCTACAAGAAAGTACCTAGGTAACTGGTAAGTACGAAAAAATATTAAAAAATTGTAAAAAATTGTACCAAGGATAGTAAGATAGTTAAATTAAATGGTTTTCTTGTGTAACTTTAATTTCGTGTAAGTATTTAAGTTATAATGACTGATGAAAGAAAAAGGTTGAGTCGATCTGATTGTAGAAAATGATCTAAAGAAAAAAATGAAAAAGAACAGGAAGTTATTAAAATATCTAAGAAAATAAATTCTTTTTTCATGTCTAAAAGTATTGAGAATTGTACAAATACAACTAATCATATAATTTTCCATTCAGATTTTAGTTTTGTTAAAAATATTAAAACAATTGATAATGGCTTAAATAATTAAACCTTCAGAAAATTAAATGTTAAAACAATTGATAATAGCTTAAATAATTAACCTCCAGAGATAGAAAATATTAAAATAATTGAAGATTCTGAAAATATACTTCTAAGCAACAATCATAATACAAGTACTTTATCCAACACTACTTTTTGTGTTCCAAAAGACCCAACAGACTAGATTATTAATAATACTACTTGTGATCATTATTGTTATGCACGGCTTTTGTAAAAACAAAAATTTGAACTTTTTAAATAGTAAAAGATAATACAGTCGTTATTTAACAATTTCATTATTCGAAAAAAAATTTATAAATGGTAAAAAATGTTTACGAACATGGTTAGTTTATTCAGAAAAAAAGGATATGTGTTTTGTGGACCTTGTCTTTTATTTGATAGAGATAATTATTCAACATTTTCAAAAGATGGTTTTAATGATTAGAAAAATGCAAAAAGTAAAGTAAGCCAACATGAAAATTCCATTAAACATAAATCGAATTTAATTACTTTAAAAGAAAGAGCAAATGCATTAGAAACAATAAATTTTAGTTTAACAAAACAGCTAGATGAACATATTAATTATTGGGAATATGTATTGAGACGGGTAGTTGCTACAGTTAAAGCACTATCATCCAGAGATCTTCCCCTTAGAGGTCATGATGAAAAGTTTGGGTCAACTCAGAATGGTAATTATTTAATGGCCATGGAACTTATCTCTCAGTTTGATTCATTTCTTGGTGAACACATTGAGAAATTTCATCAGTGCGGTAGTGGTCACACGAATTATTTATCTTCTACCACATACGAAGAAATTATTCAGTTAATAGCTGATAAAATCAGGCAAAAAAACTATTGACAAAGTAAAAACAGCTAAGTATTATTTGATAATAGTAGATAGTAGTCCCGATATTTCACACGTAGACCAACTATCCTTCGTTATTTGTTATGTTCAAGAAAACGGTGTGCCAATAAAACGATTTCTTCAATTTCTTCCAAACACCGGGCATAAAGCTTTGAGTTATTTTATTCAGTTATAAAGTTTCTTAATTTTTACGGAATAGAAATAGAAAATTGCCGAAGTCAGTCTTATGACAATGCCCGAAACTTGTCAGGAATATATTCAGGACTACAGGCAAGGATTAAAGAGATAAATCCTTTCATTGAATACGTTGTATCTCTTTGAATTTGAATACCTTGTTCCGCCAACTCTTTAAATTTAGTTGGATCTTGTGCAGCTGATAGTTGTTACGATGCATTGACATATTTTTCCTTTCTTCAAACAGTTTACAATTTTTTTTCGTCATCCACGAATCAATGGGAAATATTGATAACCCAATTAAAATAAAATCCAGAGTCAAAAACAGTGAAAACATTACCCAACACAAGATGGTCTTCTCATGATGATGCATATAAAAGTCTGAACAGTTCTGGGAATGAAATATGTAATGTACTAATATTGATAACAAACAATTTAACAGAAAAGACAACCACAAGAAATGAAGCTCGTAGTATACTTAATAAACTGGATAGCTTGGATACGGCGTTTATAACAGTGTTATGGGGTTGCCTTCCTGACCGTTTAAACAAAGCTAGTAAACAACTTCAGAGTGTTAATGTCGATGTATCAGTCATAGTAGATATTTATGATTCATTAATTTAATATACAAAATCATTAAGAAATCCAATTATATTCAATGAGTACGAAAACAAAACGAATCTTTTAACAGTTGTAAAAGAATATAAAAAATCAAGAAATGTAGCACGAAAAATGTTCCATGATGAAACTCGTAATCAAGAGCAAGAGTTAGAGGAGAGTGACAAGTTTCGAGTATAAACATATACAGTCATTTTATATTGTTTAACAAATGAATTGGAAGATAGATGAGCAGTGTATTTCCTTTTTAATTCGCGTTTTTCTTTTCTTGCTAAATTAACAGATTATAGTGCGGATGAAATTATGGAATTTGCAAAAAATTTACAAAATGTTTATAAGGAAGATCTTGAAGAGGATTTTCCAAATGAATGTTTTCATCTTCAACCCACCTTAAAAACAAAGATAAGATGTCAATCCTTTAATTGAGTAAATGGCTTAAAGAATATGGGTTTTACGAAATGCATCCAAACATAGATATCGCAATTCGTATTTTTGTGTATATACCTGGAGCAAACTGTTCAACAGAACGTTTATTTTCATGTTTAAATTGAATAAAACGTATTTGGGTTAACAAATAAAACAAGAAAGATTAAACAGCATGGCAATTCTAAAAATTAAGTCAAGGCTTCTTGTTTCATTATCATATGAAGATATTATAAAATCATTTGGAATTCAAAAAGCAAGACGTCAACTTTTAAAGTTAAAATAGTTAAGTTAAGTTTTGGTGTAATATAGATTAGTTAAGATGTTATAGTTAAACATCTATTTTCTATGCATTTTAATTTGTATTATAAAAATAAAGTTTTTTATTATAAAAAATATTGTAAACTGTTTTTACTTCATGTTCCTAATAATGGTTATAGTTTTGTTTTATTATTGATTGTTTATAATTAATAATAATAATAATCATTTTAGGTTTTATTAAAATTCAGTGGACATCCATTGACATTTTTTCATATAACTAAAGGCGAAAAAAATAATCTAAAAATTCAAATGGATGTCCACTACTATTGTCTATATATTTAATATTTAGATTAGGTATTTTGGAGGGAGTATTGTCACTTGTTCTACTATTATAGGGGCGGCAAATTTTTGGTGCCTATAGCCGTAAAAAAGATAAATCCGCCTCTGATTGTCGTATACGTCAATGTAGGTTTTGACGTACGCGGCAACACAAATTAATAAAACAAAACTTAATACAATACACTTTATTACAATCGCAAACGCATATCGATATAAATACGGTATTTCTTCGCGAACAAGATTGAATATAATACTATAATATTTTTATCAACAGTAATAATTTAAAAAAAATTCAACATAGACAATTTATAATTTTGACGGGATTGATAACATTTCTAGGTTTATTAATGTGTATGAATTTGCACATTCATATACAGATATACCTATTTATAACAAAAATAATATATACATTGTTTCGCCGTACCTACTACAACATGGAAAATGCATTAAATTATTAATATAAATACAATTATTGTCGATATAATTAATATAATAAATTTCAATTCTATGTATATTAAAGTGTGGTACCACGCCGTATGGTCGTTAACTTTGGTGTTATGGGGAGAAATGATAGAACACGTTCTGAATTATATATATTATAACTATTTAGTAGACACTAAACTACGATTAAATACGAATGATTAAACAATAAATTTACACACTAGCTATATGTACAAAAAGATGGATATTTGGAATTATATATTACACGATAAATTAACTTGACAAATAATAAAATAGAGGTTCTGTATAGATATTCTGTTTTGAGGTTCTGTCTAGAGGTTCTGTTTAAGACTTACGTGATTACTTTACTCTGATTCTAAACCGACTGACGACCGTCGGACGGGGCCCGTGGGAGGCGCCGTCGTCCGAGGCCTTTGGAATGTGCTGACCCAAGCATATTCTATCCTTGTAGGCACGTCGACCATCATTTGAACCGTATGGGTCACACGCTCGGCCTACTTGCTAAACCCTGAGTCAACACATTGTACAATATGTATACCCTATTAGTCATATAACACATATATCTATATCCTATATACTATATAATATATCTCGTATACAACAATATCATAAAAAAAAAACAATCGATATTCAACCGTTTGGTCCTTGGAGAGGATAATGTTATATTAATCAATTAATTAATTAAATTATTTATTTATTGCCATCCAAAAATATATAAAGAGTATTAATATGGTCCTGAATATAAAAGTTATTATAACAGTAATTTCACGTGTATATAATAAAATAGGTTATTATGAAGTAATATTGTTATTTTCAATTTGAAAAATAAAGATAATTCACTGAATTGAAAAGGAAATTCTAAATGGTGTATTACACAATTGTATGCTAATTAAATACATTTTAAATTTGGAATTTCAGATGGGTGGTCCATCATATGGCTTCCTGAATGCCAGTCTAGGTACTCTCATGTTCCGGTTCGTCAATGTTTTGTCGTATAGTTGTTAACAGGAAAAAAATCTTACAGCTACTTGCTCGTTTAGTCGATAATCTCTTGTTGGACTTGGAGTACGCTGGTGTTAGCTGCTGGGCTTGTATGTCAAATTTTTGGTTGGTGAGCTAACAGGAAGTCTGATCGGCTGGTCTGTCGGATGTATTATGGTGCAGTTCATTTTTAAGCTTTTAAACTAAGCGATATATATATATGTCGCCCAGTGCAAATATTTTGTCGTCTAGTGGATTTTATTATTAAAGATTTAAGAATTTAATATTTTTTTTAATTAAAAATATATAAATGTATAATAATTGGGTAATAAATGAATATGTATAAATATATGAAACTGAATAGATGTAAAGGCATTTTTTAATAATGGACTTATTGATGAGTAATTAAGTATTAGTATACCTACTTCGATTTACATTCGCATCAAATGTACACAATTATATCTGTAAGAGGGTGAGAGGCGACATAGAATGTGATTTCTGAAATTAAAATATAGTAAAGTTTTGTACGATGAAGCTATTTGTATGTGCCAGAAAACTTTTTGTATCATTATAAACGTACGAAAATCATTAGTTAATTAAACGTTTTTGAAATTAATAAACGAAATTTGGACATATATTAAATACATATAAAAGATTTATTAAATATTTCATACATAAATGCTACGGTTAAATTCCGAAATGTAGCTAATATGGACTTCATTCGGATAATGTGCATATTAATCAATTTCGGACTTTAGCCGTGAAGAAAAACTATTAATAAGTGGATAATGTATTATAATGATAAAATTGAATATTGATTCTATGGTTATGGTAAGGGTTAATGGAAATTACTGGCCAGACCTCCTAAAATACCTATACCTATATTTTTGATTATCTATTCCTATTAGAGGAAGTATTGATGGGGGTCGTGAATTCTCTTACATGTACCTACCTATAAATTGACCTATGTGAAACACAACTGTTCATCGAAAAAAAATCGTACCAATTATATAGAATTGGGCATGATAATTAATTTGTCAATATAAAGAATTGGTCTTTTAAAATAACATCATTTCTTACCTGTCGAAAAAAGGAGCATCATATTTTCTATACAAATATCAAAGATGAAAGTCCACAGAGCTTCAGGAACGTTAGGAAAATAAGTATAAATTATTTACTAAATACAAAAACTACTTTTTCTGTGATAAAAGATAAAGATGACGGCTTAAAGACGATTACAACGTATGGATTTCCAAAGTTTTCCAGAATTGCCGTAAGCCTGTGTTTATGACAATAATGTATATGCAGATTGACACTAGAAGACTGAGTAATGATGGGCTTTTGTTGAGGCATTTTCTGCTATTATTTTTTAATGATGTAATCGTGTCTATCGTGTTATTTTTTATTAATTACAATTATTATAATTTAGGGTATATGAGTATAACTATATTATTATATTGTTAATGATTTTTCTGATGTAAGTATTATATTAATATGATTAATATTATGATATTATATAATGACATCATTATATATAATAATGGATGTTGATATTTTTAATTATATAATATCCAGTGAGAGTATTTAATATTTAATAAATTGTGATAGAATGTATGATATATGGATATCATGACATGCACCCCCCCAGTATTTTTATATTACGCTCTCATAACAACGTATGGGGTTACCCAATTAAAAATAAGAGAATAAAAAATGATTGTGTATAATATTGAATATGAGATATAAATAGCTTTACAATAAATTATAGAGAACCAATAAATAATAAGTAAAATAACTAAATACATAAATATATGAATATTTTTATACAACTGAAGTACAGTATTGAAAGAATACTAAATAGATATATAGACCATACAAGATACAATTATAATTATAAATATATGAGGTGTCGTTTTTGTAAAATATAATATAATAACTACAATTAAATACAGTAGATTATAATATACATAATACAATATATTGTAATTATATAATTGTTATTTATATTAAATTACATAATAGAACATTTATAGTTTTTATTGTTGTAATACTTTTAGACTTACATTTGTAGTTTTTGGATTTACATTAAATATTTACTGAATAACTTTATTAATTAATATTTATTAAATTAATTATACATTGTTGCATCTTTGTGCAGAATAACAACATAACGAGACCAGTCATGTCCAATATGGTAAAAAAATCGACTAACTATCATAACCTTACAATCTCGCTGGTTATCCAATACAATATTCCCCCTTAAGTTTAGAAATACACATTTTGAAACATAAATACATTATAAAAATACAAAAATACAAAAATACAAATATATTACAACAGAGTACATTACATACTACACAATTACAATTATATACCTACATAAAAAAAAAAAAAATTTAATTTTAACTTACAAAATCTTTAAACTTAGAAGGTATGCAAGTAGTTCTCATAGATCTACGTACATTATTATGAGTATGAATATGAGTACCCAAACAGTCTTTTAAAATTTCTATTATTATATTTTGTTTTACAGGCATGCTTTCACCAATAATGTCTCACTTAAAATTTTTCTAAACTATTTTCTTTATAAAAACTGCCACCCTTAATAATCTGGTCGACGTGTCGTTTATAAAACATATTAATTGACTTATTCTTACATATGTACATTGATTTACTTATTATTTCATCAACTAGACAAGCCTTCCATCCCTTCTTATTGCGTTTGCTAAAATCCCTAACAAACATTTTGTCTCCCACTTCAAATGTTTTATCTAAAATACCATAAAATTTTGGTGTTGTCTAGTGTTTGTTAGAGTATTATTGGGTGTGATTCTAGAGAACTATAAATTAACTTTCCTACCAAACATTAACTCCGCTGGTGTGCAATCTGTAGTAAAATTATCACTATTTCTACAATATTATATACATATATTTAAATCTGGTTGTGGTGAATAACTTGGATTTGAGTTCATAATATTTTTAACCCTAATTTGAAATATTTAACTATGTTTTCTGTCGCTCCATTACTAGCTGGATTTCCTGGTGCAATAGCACCAGAAATAGCACCAGTGTGTTTAATGTTGTCATTAAGATGATGTAGTGTTTAATACCATTGGTACTGCGAAATGTGCTGAAATTTTCAGAAGTGAATGGTGTTCCGTTGTCAAATACTATAGTATTTGGAAGCCCATATCTAGCAAATGTTTCTTTTAACCTTTACAATGTGTTACGAGTATCTGCTTTACCTACTTTAAAAATTTCAGGCCGTTTACTGTAAGAATCGATTAATACTAGATACATGTTGTTATTTATAGGACTTGCATAGTCGATGTGTATGCGATCAAATACTTTAGTTGTCTCAGGCAATTTATTTAATTTAACTATGGTTGGTTCAGGTCTATGAGCTAAGCACGTTTCACAATTATTTGCTAAGTTCTCAATATTTCTGTCCAGCAATGACCACCAAAAATAAGAATGAGAGAATGCCTTCATTTTTACCATCCCCATATGTAAACTGTTGAGTTCTTTTTTACAATATGTTTTATTTGGCCAGGAATAATTATTCTATAACCTCATATGAAAATATCTCTTTCAATAGATTCATAGTTGCGTCGTGGTCTTCATATTGTGCGGTCGTTGTTATTTGTTTGCTCTCTTATCGGTAATTACGTAGTTTTCAGTATGCCAAAGTCTCCGAATTCCATTCCTGTTCTTACAGATAATGCTAATTTTAATGATAAATTGAACAAACTTGTTGAAATCGTATCGGATTTAAAATCATCTCAAAATAAAATTATTTTGTCTCTTAATTCCTGCAGTAATTCAGTCAAATCCCAAGAAAAGAAAATTGATTCTCTGTCTATGAGAATCTGTCTAGAAGATATTATTACAGAAAATAATTTACTTAAAGATAGAGTAAATCAATTGGAATCAAAATTATCTGAAGTTGAACGTTGTCTAGTAAATATTGAAAATATTTCGAATGAAAAATTTTTTTTTGAGCTCGTGGACCGACAGTCAAGAGCCTATAATATTATTTTATTTAATGTACCTGAATTTTCCTCATCAGTACCTGCTAATAAATGTAGTGATACTTTTTCTTTTATTGAAAATGTTTTTAGCACTATTGGCTTATCAATTCGTCCAGTTTCTCTCCGACGACTGGGTAAAATCACTGGTAAATCTCGCACTTTACGGCTTGTTTTACCTACGCTTTCTGATGTGTTCGAAATTTTAAAAGTCAAACGTAACTTACTTAATGATTCTAAATTCTCTTCAGTGTATGTATCGTTGGACCTAACGTTGTTACAGTGTGATTATCTTAAATCTATATTATCTGAATTAAAATCAAGAAGGGAAAATGGTGAAAATGATATTTTCATTAAATATTCAAATAATATTCTCTTCATCTCAAAAAACGATCCAACCAACCTCAATTAATTAAACATTTATCAGTCTATTATCAGAATGTCTGGGGGTTAAATACCAAAATAAATACTATACAAATTAATTTTGCTCTCTTTGATTACGATATACTCGTTTTAACGGAAACCTGGTTATCAAATTCAATTAGTAATGCCGAACTTGGACTTTGTAACAAATATTCTTTATGGTAATGGTGCGGCGATAAGAAGCGGCGGTGTACTAATTGGAGTCAAAACCCAATTAAACAGCCATTCAATTTATCTACAGAATAACCAGGTTGAACAATTGTTTGTAAATATTTGTTTTAAATCTTTTACTCTTATTGTCGGTGCTAATTCTAATTTTCTATTTCTAATTCTAATCCTAGCTCTAAGATTTTAATTTTGGGTGATTATAATCTACCGGGTATAAAATGGTTTCTGAATAACAACAAAATTTTGCCCCAATTGTTTAATATTAGTTCTCGTGATTCAAATATTATGTCGAGCATATCACGCATTAATTTGATGCAATTTAATTTATTATTTAATCGTATAGGGTCTATATTAGATCTCGTTTTTTCTAATCTTTATAATGTTATTGTATCGTCTGCTGTGAATTCACTTGTGCCTTTAGATTATAAGTACCATCCAGCCTTAGATATAAGTTTACCTGTTTTGTCCATTGATTATTTAGAATATAAGGAATATATTTATGATTTCTATCACTGTGATTATAACTGTATTAGATCACTTATTGCTTCTGTTGATTGGAATGGCACATTTAATAATTTATGTATAAATAATGCTGTTGATATTTTCTATTCTCTTATTTATGACATTATTAATACTAAATGTTCTAAAATATGTCAGTTTTCTTCTTCTTATCCTTTGTGGTTTAGTAGCGAATTAAACAAATTAATCTATTCTAAAAAGATAGCCCATAAAATATATAAACAGTTTCCAAGCTGACTTAATTATAATTATTTTTTAAATTTACGTGCTCTGTGTAAATCTTCAAACAAAAGAGATTATTCTAATTATTTATACAAATCTCAAAATTCCATATATAGTAACTCTAAATATTTCTGGAAATTTATTAATAATAAACGTCGTCCCTGCCTTTGGTCATGTCACACAATAATATAAAGTTTTCGGGTGCTAGTGAAATTTCAAATGCTTTTTCTAATTATTTTTCCAGTGTATTTAATTCCTCTTTTTCTTCTTCATAAGTTTCTGATACAAATAACATTTTAGTATTGAATCTTAATTCTAGCTCACTGTCCTTAAAGGATGTATTTGATGAACTTGATCACATCAGTAATAAAATCAGTCCTGGTCCTGATAATATTCCCAACACATTTTTCACCGAATGTAAATTTTCCCCATTGATTCCCTTATTGTATTTATTTAACTTGTCACTTAAATCTGATATTTTTCATAGTAGAAGGAAATCGAGTTATGTATCTCCAATTATTAAAGGCGGAGATGCTAGTTTGTTGTCTAACTATCGGCCTATTTTCATTATATCAATTATACCAAAAATGTTCGAAAATATTATTATTAAAATGCTATCTCCTTTGATTAAAAACATAATTATTGATGAACAACACGGTTTTTTTTTTGGAAGGTCTACTACTACTAATCTATTACTATTCCAAAACTATGTTTTAAACGCGTTCAAATTAGGTTATCAGGTTGATGTTATCTATACTGACTTTTCTAAAGCTTTTGATAAAATTGACCATAATATTCTAGCTACTAAGTCATATCATTTAGGGTTTCGTAATCCTTTTTATTCTTGGTTAGTTTCTTTTATCACTGGGAGAAAACAATTCGTTCAAATAAAAAATTTTAAATCACCGGTATATGATGTTACTTCAGGTATTCCTCAGGGGTCGCACTTAGCTCCTTTTCTATTCAACGTATTTATAAATTATATTAAATTTTTGAATTCTCGATTTCTACTTTTTACTGACGACTTAAAAATTTTTCGCATCATAAACTCCTTTGAAGATGCTAAACTTCTACAAAACGATCTTGATCAACTCTGTGACTGGTGTAAATTAAATAATCTTTTTTTGAATGTTGGTAAATGTAAAATTATGACTTTTTCTAAAAGGCGTTACTCTTCAATTTATAAATATAACCTAAATGGTATTTATTTAACTAGAGTTAATCAAACTAAAGATCTAGGTGTATTTTTTGATTCAACTTTATCATTTAAAGGACATTGTGCCCATATTTAAAAAAAAGCTTCCTCTATGTTAGGCTTTTTATGTAGAATCTGTTATGATTTTAACAATCCCATAGCTTTAAAATCGCTTTATTGTTATTTTATTCGATCAGTACTCGATTATAATTCAATTGTTTGGTCCCCATACACATCGGGTCCGATTAGTGCTATTGAAGGAATCCAAAATCGCTTTTTAAGATTTTTTGCTTTTAAGTGTGGTATTCGAAGACAACAACATTCATCTCACTCAACTTTACTTTCATTAACTAGATTAGAAACTTTAGCGACCAGAAGAGTTCGATCTGATCTTTGTTTTACTTTTAAATTACTTAATGATTATATACATTGTTCTGAGTTATTAGCTAAGTTTGATTTTTTAGTCCCGGGATATCGTACTAGACAATAAAATACGTTTTTTGTGCCATTTTTCCGAATTAATTACTCTCAAAACTCTTCTTTATTAAGAATAATGGGCTCTGTTAATAAATTTAACGTTGACTTAATTTGTAATAAAAATATATGTTTTTTTAATTTGTACCTTTATAAAATTTTGTTCTCTTTATGATGTATTATTATTATATTTATTGTTTTGTTCATTCTTCATGATTAATGTATCATTCAAACCTATTACTATGTATTACTATATATGATATTCCGTGAAATCTTGTATTACACTTTTTTCTTTGGGCTTTGCCCGTTTAAATAAAACAAATAAATAAATGATAAGCTCCTCACGCCTATTATAGTATGGCTTGATTTTATTTCAGATCTTTTTAGGTCAGTTCCCTATAATTTAACTAAACACTTGAGACTAAAATTGGGTCCTTTAGTGTTTTAGCCCTAATTTGCAAAAAGTCCACTGGTAAAAATTCTTCTGCCCAATTGATTATATCTATGTTTTTGTTTGCTGTAACTGGAGTATTTTTAGAGTCATTTAAATAACTCGACAGAATGTCCGCAATAGATATTATTATTAATATCCTTAATAAATTCCATTTTATAACTAAATCCTGAGAGAAAAAATGTCCTTCTTTGAATTCTCCCAGATGCCATTTTCGGAATAGATTTGTTTTCACCGAAAAGAGTTATTAATGGTTTGTGGTCAGATTTAATTATAAAATCTGTGCCCTTCAAAGATTGATAAAACTTGGTAACCCCCAGACTATAGCCAGTGCTTAACTGTGTGTGGTGGAATAATTTTTTTTCCTTTGGTATTAAGAATCGTGAAACAAAACTAATTAGTTATTCTGAAAAATTATCAGTTCTACGGGAAATTACTGCTCCTATGTCTTTAATAATAATTCTGATAAAGATCTGAAGCGTCACATGATAGACTACTGGTAAATCTGAATTATAAATATATTCAATGATAACAGTGATAACATTTTGCTCTCTTCTGTTTTTTTTATTTTTTAATGTGTATGTGCCTCTTCTTTTTACGGTCGCTTTCATTCGTTTCATCTTTGTGCCATTTCTGCCTACACATGTTTTCAAGTTTCATCTCTGCAGATTAACTGGGCTAGAAGGATCGAATTTCTGGATCTTTACTGTGACTTGTGTACATCAGGTACGTTCTTATCACTTTGTATCGTTAAGCTTTGTCAACATCACTTTATCAATAAACCAGTCAGCTGTTTCTCTGTGACTTTAACGCTGGGCTTCTTCATTTTCCATTACCCATCTGTGTTTTACCGGCAAGCATACTGTACTAAATTACTGTGCTTTGTATTGCGTTCTCTCATTCTTAAGGAGTTATCTTTAAGCGTTTGATATATATATATTATATATATTTCTTTCTCAATACTTTGGCACCCAATTATGCCTTTAATACCTACTACCGTGGCTTCAAATACTCGTTCACAGGGTAACAAACCCCCTTCTACTGCTGACATTATGAAGGCAATCGAATCGCTATCTTCTTCTCAATCGTCGCAGTTTAGTGAACTTAAAAATTGTCTTTCGGGCCTTACCTCTCAAGTAGCAGATCTGGTTACTGAAAATGCTTCTTTTCGGGCAGAAATCTCAGTTCTCCGTTCAAGAATTGCTCTTCTTGAATCACGGCCGGTCCTCTCTAGCGATTCGTCTTCAGTGATTTTTTGTGAATCCACTGAACGAAGTAAAGTTGAATTTAATGCAATCGTATATGGTGGCCTGATTCTGCTGCCATAACTGCTGCCCTAAGATTTAATGATGATCTTCTTACCCTTAGCAATCCTCTTAATAAAATGTTTATACCTGTACCCACCGATCCTAAGTTAATACGCCTAGGCAATAACAATGCAAAGAAACCGAGACCTTTGAAAGTAATCTGCCAATCCAAGGCCGATGCTTCTCTGCTTATTTTCAAATTCAATTCTCAAATACGGAATGGAATATTACCTGAACTTGGTTTTCGTATTGTTCGCGACAAAACCACGCTTGAACGTGAACTTTTGCGTAAAGCTCATTCTGAACTACAACGT
>JAIPRL010008479.1:0-20177 GCA_025469235.1 Pemphigus obesinymphae | reverse complement strand
AAATATACCAATATCGAAATCGAAATGTTATTAGCAAATTAATTACGTCCGCACTTCACACACTGTTTTCAACATACGAATCGAAAATGACTGAACATTTTCATATTTAGACGTAAAATATTGAGAAAACTGTCTTATCATTGTTACATACCGGTTATTCGTATCATACTTTAGAGTTTAGGTAATTAAGATAAGGGCGGCGCGGCGTGTGGAGACTGCAGAGATTGAATAATGGCTGGTAAAGCCAATGGGTACACTTGCGACTGTCTAAAAATGTGTATCGAATAATGTGTTGCCGAATGCATGTAATAGGCAACTGAATTCATGCATTCGGCAAAAAAAAATCTGCTTAATTCATGAAATCGGTAGTCAAATTGCCGATTTCACGTATTCGGCAACGACGTTGCTTTTTTCATGAAATCGGCAATATTTCTGCATATTTCATGAATTCGGCGTAACATATATATATATATATATATATACAGTGTTGGGTAAGTTACTCTTAAAAATTAACTATATTACGTTACTAGTTACAAAATTAAAAGGTAACTAGATTACTTTATAGTTACTTAAATACAAAAGTAATAGCGTTACATTACTTTTTTAATTCAAAAGTAACTAGTTACAATAACGTTACTATTTCAACATTTTTAAATATGTAAAAATGAAAATAATAAAATAAAATGTCAGAAATATCTTTATTTTTTTCTGATAGTCGTCAGAATAATATTATAAAATTCAATATCATGCCTATACTTCAACTTATTATATATACGTAAAATCATATAATCGTTAAAATATCTACTTTTCGCAGATTTATTTATAAATATGTAACGCATTATTTTACAAAATTACTTACAGATAACTGACGTAGTTACTCTTATGTTACTACGAAAATTAAATAAAGAAGTTACTATAACGTTACTCGAAAAAGTAACTACGTTACAGTAACGAGTAACGTCCGTTACGTTACTACCCAACACTGTATATATATATGTAGGGAAATATAAGTGTACGTTTCGTTTGAGTAAATGGGCATTTTCGTGATTTAATTGGACCGAAAACTGCCGGCTTTCAGCGTTGTCGTGGTCGTCGTTGTAATGTTGTATCCGCCACTATAATGAACGCGACAGAGATGAAGAAAACGGAAGAACGTCCGTACAGTCCACGACTGTATAGAGTAAGAAGACTATAGTTTTATGGAAAAACAATCCGAATTCACGAAACAATTGTTCATACCCCGCAGTCGAAAAATTTTTATAACCCAATTTTATTTATTATTTTTCATTTGATTTACATTTTACGAGCAACAGCTGCTGCGTGTGTTTCGACATTGGACGTTCATATATCGTCATTCAATGTGAGTTACAAAGGATCTAAACGTTCCAAATGACGACGACACGAATGTCATTGATATTAAAAAGCCAGGGGAGCGATTCGCACTTCGGGTAGGATGATAAACGTGGAGGAAGTCTGCCCACCGTCCTTTTCGGTTCTCCAACAGGATGTAGTGTGTATATATTATTATTATTTTATATTTGCAATGACACGTTGCATTCGACAAAAACGTTTCTGCACGCATAGAAAAACGTGCGTTAATTTTCAACACCAATAATTGCTGTTAATATTTTACACTTTTGAACGTTATTTTTGAGCTAAGGATCACTTGGTATTGATGTATAACACTATTATGATGTCAATCGTCTATTGTAGAATCCTATATACTGTATCGATGTTTTTGTTAACCATCAAATATGTTAGAATGACAACAACTAATGTTTAAAGTAAGTACATTTATCAGTCAAGTCAACTTAGATATTATTGTTTGTTAATATGACATTAGTTGCGAATGTATAAATAGCAAGTACTAGTTGTTAAATCGATTCAATTTAATGTTATTTTAATAATTAAATCTAAATATAAAAACAACACCAATAAATTGGTTATATTAAGGTTAAAAATGAATTAATTTATCATTTTAATTTAATATTTAAATGTAAAAATATACAGGTACAATACTACGTGATATTATATTTAAAAATAGATTTTATTAAAATATATATAATTATAACATTTTTATCATATGGTAAAGTTTTATTACGTTTTTTACATTTTAAAATTTAAAATATTTATATTATATTTAATTTGTAATCTATTGAATAAATTATTAAAAAAAAAAACGAAACAAAAATCTCCACTTAGCTCGTTTGGTGTCAGTAGGGGTGGATGTACTTCGCTGCTGCGCAGTATACTCTTAGTGGATGTATTGCATTTGAAAGCAATGATAAATCATTGCATTCAATAAAACCATTCTGAGCTTCGGTGTAGTATTTATAACTCTTAATATTAGTTATATACACAGTACCTACTTATGTTTAACATTACATCAAAGATTAAATGTAGAAACAAATATGAACTTACGAAATTACAAAGAAATGAAAAATCTGAATTTAACAAAATCGTATTTTTGCCATTTTTTCGTAATTTTTTGGTAGTTTTTCCTTACGCATTAAAAAACTATTGATAATATCGAAAAATGACCTTTTTGATGTACCAACTAGATGACATTTTCTATAGGAAACCATGTATGCTTGTAAAGATCGGAGCACTCCTTCTGGTAGAAAAAGTGTTTACAGAAAAAAAAAAAAAAATAATAATAATAAACATCAATGTAAAACCACTAGCTCCCTCATTACCGTCAGAATCTAAAATGAAATTGAAAATTTAATTGTTATACAAAAAATTACAAGAACATATCCTTTTGGCCCTTGTAATATAGGCCAGAAGTGAAAAACGTCCGATATAAAACGTTATTGAGATTCAAATATTTCTTTTTTCCCGAGTTCATATGTTAACACCCATTTTTCTTTGACAAAGTCT
Source organism: Pemphigus obesinymphae (assembly GCA_025469235.1). Taxonomy (NCBI): domain Eukaryota; kingdom Metazoa; phylum Arthropoda; class Insecta; order Hemiptera; family Aphididae; genus Pemphigus; species Pemphigus obesinymphae. Next base: position 17,297 of record JAIPRL010008479.1, on the reverse strand, counting down.
GTATTTGCTCCATGTCCACTCGTTTCAAGCCACTTTTTTGCAGTATAAATATCTTCTATATTAATAAATCAAAACAAAAAAAATCAATGATAAATTAAAGAATAAAAAGTAATTGCATAATAATGTTCAAGTTATACTTTTTATACTTTTTAAGTTAATTTTTATTTATTATTCAATTGATAATTTAATACAACAGTAAACAAGTAATTATTTACCAGAAAAATAGTATGTGGACTATGTTGTGTATATATGTTGATTACAATTTCTGCAGTATTTTGTAAACTATCATACCCAATTGCTCCAACTTTCCTTAAACTTCGAGCAATATTCTTCCACCATTCGTTATTCAACGAATATTGATCATTTTACATATACTGATGATCTAGTCGTAATGGCACAAGGCAAACATTTTGAGATGGCTGACAATAGGCTCGAAATAATGTCGGATACACTAGGAAAATACTACCATAGAAATCAATCATCTGAAACCAAATCCATCCAAAACACAAGTGTGTACTTTCCACCTACGTAACAAGTAGGCGTATAGAAAAATAAAAGTAAAATGGTAAGGGGAATTGCTCGAACACTGTGACACACCAAAATGCTGTGTGACATTAGACAGAACACTTACCCGCAAGAAACATTGAAAAAAAAAAAAAAACCCAGAAAAAAGTAAATACAAGGAACGGAATAATACGGAAATTAATAGGTTCTAAATGGGGTGCGGACCCGGATACATTACGTATATCAGTCATGGCACTATGTCTCTCGACGGTAGAGTATGCTTGTCCAGTGTGCAGCAACTCTATACATACTAAAAAAGTATATACAGTCACAAATGAAACACGTCGAATAATGACAGGATGTTTAAACCTGCTAAAAAACTATACATAAAAGTAAAAAATGTATATATATATATAAAATATATGGTATAGCACCACCACAAATTAGACGTGATGTCATAAGAGATATCGAAAGGAAAAAAGTGCAAGCTGACCATAGACACCCAATGTACAACGTAAAACCCACAAAGTTCCGATTAAAATCGAGAAAAAGTTTTCTAAAAACAAGTATGGTAATTGAAGGAAAATCATACCAGAAAAGAGTAAAGCGTTGGAGACGAAACATAGATAGAGAAAGTAATGAAAATGACTTTGTGGCGATGGAGCCAAAAGAGGAACTACATAGAGGAAAAACTCTTCCTTGGAAACTTTGGAGAACAATTAACTGAATCAAAGCGGAATGGGGAAGAACAAGAAAGAATTTGTTAAAATGGGGATTGTCAGAGGATGACAAGTGTGAATGCGGAAGAGTTTAAGACAATAAAAATATATATGAATGCCCTAATTTTGAAAGGTTGTGTAAAAAAGAAGATGTGGGTGAGGTTAATGACAATGATATAAAATTAGCAGAATACTGGACGGATTAAATATAATCGGCAAAAAATGACTGGACACGAAAAGAAGAAGAATGAAAATTAAATATATTGGAAAGAAATAAGTGGATTTATATAGTTTTGAATTTGAGATATTAATTTTTGGGGATTTATAGAAATGTTTGAAGAATATAATATTGATTATTGAGAGAATTTGAGTTATTAAATAAATATTTGTAGTTTGTACCTATTTGGCTGAACCCTATAGCATAGGATTGTATAAGAAAGATTATATATTGTATGAATTATATTGATTATTAAAAAAATTTGAATTATATTTGATTAAAATAAAGTATACCTATTTGGCTGAACCCTAGAGCATAGGATTATATAAGAGAGATTGTATATTGAATAAATTATATTGATTTTTCCGAGAACTCGAATTTAAAAAATAATTTGAATACATTGTACCTATTTGGCTAAACCCCACGGCATAGGGTTCGTATAAAAAAGAGTTTATATAATATATTGCATGACGTTATATTGAATATTAGATAAAGTATTTATAGAAAGTTAGAAGGATTTTGAGAAATAAAATTTAATTTGAGTACATATTGACATAAATTATAATATATGAATAAGAAGAAAGGAGAAGAATTAAGTGACAAGGAAGAAAATTTGGTTAATAAAAACAAAATTAAAACCGGTACTAGATGTGAGTCGTTTGAGAATAACAATATTAAAAAAGAGAATAAATTAAAATTTGACGGAGATAAGGTAAAGATAGTTGATGACGAATTAATAAATAAGTGGGTAGAAACCAATGATATGTTAAATAAAAGTATTTGAAATATAGAGAATTTCGAGAAAAATCTGAGTCCGATATTTGGGAGACCGGGTACGCGTAGTCAAACCGGGATACGAAAAAAATAACAAATAATAAAATGGAAAATGAAAAATCAGAAGTAATCCTTGATTTAACAGAAGCATTACACTTGATATCAAAACACTCTGGGGGAAACGGATATACATTAGGAGTTATACGAGACGGAAATTTGATAGTAACCATGTTAAATATTTTTTGAAATTCCGAAAAAAGTCAGTAGAGACACCCTGAATAAATTATAATATGAGGAAGAGTTAGAATACAGGATATACAATATAGATTCCAAAAATAAAAAAGATAGGGCAAATAAAATGAAAAAATTGATACGATCAGACCACATGAACAATGTGGAAAGACGGGTTATTTCCGAATTATGTGAGCAATACGCGAAATATTTCATTTAGAAGGGGACATATTAACATATATAAACACGACCGAGCATGAAATAAAATTGGCCCCCAACCAAACGCACACACATAAAAGACCTTATAGATTACCATATAATCAACAGGAGGAAATTAATAAACAAATACAATAAACGATGGACAATTATAGTGTAATCGATCTGGCTTCAAGATTCTATCAGATAAAATTAATTAAAAAATCGCGCGAATGTATAAAGTTCAAAAGATTAGTTATGGGGTTAAAAACATCCCTTGCAACATTTCAAAGGTTAATGAATAATGTACTCTCCGCAATAATGTTTAGTATATTTAGATGGTATAATAATATGCGGTAACAAATCTATCGGATGATAATAATAAGTTGCGCGAAGTTTTTGAACGACTTGAAGTAAATAAACAAAAAATTCAACCCAATATAAATGCTAGTTTTTACAACGAGGGTGGTTTTTTGGGACATATAATAACGGAAAACGGAATTAAGCCTGATCTGAAAAAGATAAAAGCAATGATTGCGCCCACAACTGTGAAGGAATTAAATCATTTTTGGGTCTGTCAGGTTTAGTATAGGAAGTTTATAGATTCATATAATTCTATAGCTAAATACATTACAAATTTATTAAAAAAGGGAGTTTCGTATAATCGGGACCATAAATGTGACGATTCATTCAAAAAATTAAAAAACCGTCTATGTAGTGAACCTGTTTTACAATAATATGATTTTTCGAAAAAATTCTTTTAACGATGGACGCTAGTGGCAAGGCAGTTGTTGCTGTACTTTCACAGGGGGGGGGGGGTTGGAAATGACTTGCCCATATCATATGCTTCGAGAAACTTATCAAAAAGTTTTGGTGTAATATTGACTATTGTTAATAAGAAATAGATAACCATGAAAAATTTATTTGTATTTTAATATTTTCCGTAAATGTATAAAATACTTCCATTATAACAGGTAGCTTTTCTTTACGCTTAAGGAAACTAAAAAAATTTAAAATTGTCATGTTAAAAGTACCAACTAGAACCAATTTCTATCGTTTACATACTAAGCCGAAATCTCCTATTTGACTCTTTCTAAAAAAAATACTTACAGTATAAAAACAACCATCATTGTAAAATCAATAGGTTTCTCACTCAGAATCTAAAAATGTGTTAAATGCTCTTTATTTTAATTTAATTACAATAAACGCCGTACAACTTTTTGTTAAAGTAACAAACACTTAATAAACAAATAACAAATTATTAATATTAAATATTATATACATATTATATATATTTTTTTTCATAAGAAAAGGAAGGGTCGAATTTTGCTAGAAATATACAAGGACGGAATGGTTAATTTTTATTACGATTAGTGACTAGTGAGAGATTGGATATGGAAAGAAATAGATTGACGTGTGTAACTAGAAGGTGTTTTAAAAATAATTTGAGATAATAATGCAGAAGAGTCAATTTTACCATTTAGTAACTTATTAATAAAAGTTAGGTTATTATGGTATTATTAGGTAAAGAGAAGTAGATGTACCAAAATAGGAGAATAATCGTGGAGATTGCAATTAATTTTAAGTAAATAGGTGGTAAACTTTAGGAACCTAGAGAATAGAACCATATTCCAATAGTACCTGACAAATGCGCAGTATTCAAAGTTTTCGATAATTTAAAGTTACTCACAACATGCTTCATAAAACCTAAAATTTAAGTGCCATACAGGAAAAATTTATATATATATATATAAAATTAGGAGAAAGTATGGGAGTAATGATGAAACCTAAATCATAAACTGAACTAAGAGATGAAATGGAGGTATTAGTAATGGAGTAAATAAAGGTTAATGGGTTTTTGTTACGAATAAATGTCATAGAATGGCACTTAAAAATATTAAAAGATAAACCCAAAGTTTCGGTCCAGAACAAAATCTATTTAAGTTATTTTGAAGGAAGTGACAATCGTTTATTGAATATACCTAAATACTTTCATATCATCAGCAAATGCCAACAAAAGTGAATACCAGGTCTGTACTACTAATAAATAGAGAGAATAGCAGAGGAGAAAGATGATTCACGGACTGAAAACTTAAATATAGAATAATTGTTAATGAATTTTAACAATCAAAATAATAGAAAATTATAGTTGTATTAATTCGTAACTCGAATAAGACGTTAATGATAATAAATAAAAAATTACATTAGAAAACCTAATTCTAAAACTGTTATTTTATTAATACTATATTATTATTTAATCATAAATTTGAAATATTGTATTTGATATTTTGTAAAAATAAAATCAAAAATAGTAATAATATTTTTTTTTTTCTAATGCCCAACCTCAGAGACGGAACTAGGAATTTTGACGCCCGGGGAAAAGTGTAAAAACTTACGCCAAAAATGTTGGTGTCGACTAAATAACGAAATAATGCTTCCTTCGAACGGTCAATAAGTTTTAAACTTTTTTGATGTTCACTCACCGGTTTAAGAAGAAAGCGACCCGACACATTTATCTGTATTAGACTTTCAAAAATTTTACACTAACCAAAATATATATGCCACCAAAAATTGTACATTTGGGATGAAACCCTATCTATTCCCCCCCCCCTAGTTACCCAACTGCCCCCACTGCAACTCGGTTTGCCCTCCCCCCTGAAGAATTGTTCTGGCTACGAGGCTGGTTTAAAATACTATTGAACTGGAAAAAAATAATTATGGGCGAAACCTTCAGGAACACAAGGAATAATACGTAAGGTGGAAGACGAATTATAATTTATGATTGATGGTATATATCATTACGAATAGCAATTAGGACACTTTCTACTCTCTTATAAACATCTATCATATCTAAAAATATTATAGTCTGAAACACTAAGTTTACGATCATAATAATAGTTATTACTATAAGCTATGTTTCAGTTAAACAATAAAATCAATAATTGCCAGAATAGCATTATTATAGATGAGTCAGTGGATAATTGGAGTTTTTCGTAGAATAAGTAGATATACTGAGATTATCAGAAGAGTCAATCTAGTTCTTTGATGAAATAGGTATGAAAAATATAGAATTTGGCATACAGTGTATGAGAAAATCACACGATATATAATGCAACAAGTTGGAGTTTTGTGTGATCACGGAAATATGATGTACGAACAATGGTATATAACGTCACAAAACTGATATGACGGTTAGCGTACGCGTACCTATAGACAATAAATCAATATCTGACAGCTGATCGGTACCATCAACATGTTTACAAAACGAAAAAAAATTAAAAGCCAAAAACACGGAGGTGAACGATAATTAAAACTTACGCAAACACGTACAAGAATTGAGTATTAATATTAATATTAATACAAATATTAATATCCAAACAAGAGTAATTAAACGCGAAAAGCTTTAAACAAAGAGAACGATATTGATTTAAAAACCAAAAATAGTACACAATTACCACTGTTTATCATTGTTATCACTATGAGAACAGTTATATTATCATTGTTCTTTTGAACAATATGGCGAATGAAAATATTGAGTTGGAACTTTTTAGATTTTAGCCCACGAAATATCTAAAATTTGTAATTAGTTACACAGTAGGTATAAAGTATATACTATATCCATGGAAGTCGAATAAATACACCTACAAATTATTATGATTATAATCGGTTACTTAGTTTTATAGATTCTATAATTAGATACGTTATTTTCATTTAGAACACGGTGGGTTCTTTTTACTCTTGGAATTATAACATTGTTAGTTAGTGTGTCAGTTAGAAATTAAATAAAAGTAACAAATAATAACATGAATTGCAGAAAAAACCATAAAGGACGGGATGTGACATCATTTTTCTATAAATGAATAGAATCAATAAAATCGAATTATGTATTTTCATTATTATCTCAAGAAACTAAACGAATTATTTTCGATTCAGTGGAGTATAAATGGGGATTGCCCCGAGCATCACGTTTTTTTTTTTTTTGGCGGGGGACAGTATATTTTAAAGGGCTTTCTTTAAATAGTATTACTACTTGTTTTTTAAATTATTTGAGTTGGAAAACAAATAATAGAAAAAAGTGGATGACTTTATTTTTCCGCTTATTTACATTTCAACGATGTATTACCATTTTTTGGGAGCTCCAAAACATTTTGTATACCTTAGGGTAACGGAGTTCTAAATATGCCACTGATGTCACTATCGAAATGTTCGATATGATGCCAAAATGTTAAATATGTAAATAATAAATACAAATTATTCAATTTAAACTAACATAATATTATTGAGTGGTGGATCTAACGGCCGTGTTAGCAATTGTCGACGGGGCCCCTAGTTAATTTTCGTTCTGAGACCCCCTATGATTTAATTTAATTATTAAATTAATATTGTCCTCAAAAAATATTGATTGTAATAAATAATAATAAAAAATGTATTAAAATTATATATACATAATATGTAAATTAAAAAATATTACAATTTGCAGTGTAGTGACGAGAAAAATGTTCAATATCATTTTTTTTTTTGCTTCTTTGAAGTAAAAAATGATGGGTCTGCATCATTTTAAAAGTATTTTTTCAACGATTTTTGTATTGTTGGGGCTCAAGACGAACTCCGGTTTTAGGGCCCCCAAACTCTAGAGCCGACCAGGGTTCGTAGTATACAGAATTAAATTAAATTTATATGGATTTGAGTACCCCTCTGAATTTACCGACCTACATTTAACTCTTAGATCCGTCACTGATATTATTCCAATTCAGAATTATTAGTAATCATAAATTGAAATAATAAAATATTTGCATCATTGTATTGTATTCTTTGGATACAATAATAATATATAAGAATTTACGAATTCACGGTAATTACCGCTAATTCCTTTGTTATCACTGCATTTTTTAAGCTAGAAACTAGGAGGCATAAATGTCGCCCATTGAAAATATTTTGTTACCTAGTAGATTTTATAATTAAATACTGGGCGACATACATATAAGTTATAAATATACCACTTTGAAATAATTGAATAGTTGAATGATTATGGTTAATATATGAAACTGAATAGATGCAAAGACAAAAATTATTTATTGATGACTTATTGATGATTAATCAAGTATTAGTATACCTACTTTGGTTTACAATCCTATTAAACGTACACAATATTATATCTGTGAGGATGTGTCAACAGTAAAATATTTTATAAAATTAAAATATCGTAAAATGTAGTACAATGAAGTTATTGGTATGTGATAGAAAAACTTCTGTATTATTAAAAACATATAAACATACAAAAATTAAAAAACCTACAAAAACCATTCATTAATTAAAAATTGTTGAAATTAGTATACGAAATTTGAACATAAATATATTATACCTATATGTACATAGAATATATCCTTGCTTATTTATAATAATTCATATAAAAATTAAATGTTAAACTACATTTTATTTTTTGGTTATTTGATTATTTATACGAATATTAAAGGTTATCAATATTTTCAAAAGATGATTAAGAAACCATTTTTAATTTAGTTCAATATTATAACTATAATCTTCTTTTGCCTATTAGATATATTATGCATCATAACTTATTAGTTATTAGTAATATGTATACTTTTCCATAGTTTTTTCACTATCTATTTATTTATTTTTTTAATAACAACGAGGTACAAGCATAAAATCCCAGTCTAAGGTGTTTATAGTATAGAATGAAAATATTTTGAAAATTAAAAACGGGAAAACAATAAAAAAAAAAGCGAATATCGTAATAATTTTCTATCAAAATAAATCGGTTTTAAAATGGTAAAAAAAAAAAGGTGATTCGTCAATTTTCTATCGAATATTTTTAGAAAAATTGTAGATAACAATAAACGAGAGAAAATCGGAATCCAACTTTAAAAAAGCTGGACAAAAAGCATCCCGCTTAAAGCTTGCTGGGACAACGGGACGCAATCCTCAAGAACGGGACAATACCGCAAAAAGGAGGACGTATAGGTCACCCCAGCCACGAGGGCCTAGCGTATAGGTATATTTTAATAATTTTTTTATTGTCGCCCTGTGAAAATTCCTTAAAAAGTTCAGTGATTGTTCCCATAGCAATACCGATATTACCGGTGATTATTACTTACCGAGTTACCGGTATCTGTCAATTAAAAAACAACCCGCCAGCTTTTTTAAGTCGATGGAGATGACGACGGCGACTGTTTGTTGAACGCTTTTCGTTCCCTCGGGCTTACCCGCCGGCCAAGTGGGTTATAAATTATAAGTTATGGACACATACGTATGATCCATATGGTTTCCCTAGGCGCTGTAAAACCGATATATTATCCTTTTCGTTGAAAAGAAAAAGTTTTTTTTTTTTTACAAAACGTCAATCAATAGATTTTACGCAGAGAAACGCACCACATGAATATTGTTCCGTAAGTATACTAGAGAATGTTCAACATATAGAGTTCTAACTAGAACTATTTATTTCACGCTAACCTACACGTGAAATTAAAAATTTCGCGCTGGAGACCGTGTGAATTATATATTGGTAATTCACGCAATTCACCCAATTCACGTACCTAATTCAAACGTGCATAGGATTCCGTGAATTGCGTATACCTACACAGAGTTGGAAATTATTTGAATACGTTTTTATTTATGTAATATAATTTGTCTATTTTATATGATATATTTATTCGTATAACTTATGATTACATTTTTTATTCGTGAATAGTGTTTATATTTGTGATGTGTAAATTCCGTCTTGGTCTTGCAGTCTTGGTCTTGGTCTTGTTAAAATTCAAGACCAAGACTGTACTAGAGCTAGACCAAGACCAAGACCAAGATTTTACTATTTCATAGCAAGACTGAAATAAAAATTTATGCGAGACCGAGACCGAGACCAAGACTTATAATGCAAGACCAAGACCAAGATCAAGACTTGACTGCAAAACCCTTGCAAGTCTTGCTGGTAAATAAAATAAAAATTAATGAATTAAATACGTTATTTATTATATTTTTTTCTTGGTATACATTATTTATAACTCTACTCTAAATCTACAGATTTCTCGTAATGCAATCATCAATATCCTATTGTAATATTTTCGGAAATGATTATCGTTTATAGAATATATGGGTAAACAGATATTTTATCTATTTTATATTTTATCTATTTCTTGAAAGTTTGGTGTTATCGAAAACAGTCAACTACACAGGTACCTACCTTATTATTTTTTGTGAATGGAGGGGGGAATTACCCCCATTGCTCTCTGTATCCCTTATTTATAACCTTGGTAAAAAAAAATAAAAAATCAAGGCTGCAAGCATTTTGCAAGACCAAGACCAAGACTGAGTTACCAAGACAAAGACTGACTTCTACTGAGTCAACAAGAACAAGACCAAGACGGACTTCTACTGAGTCAACAAGACTAAGACCAAGACCAAGACTGCCAGGGTCTTGGTCTTGGTCTTGCTTTGTGCATTACTAGTTTATATTCGGCATTTTCGTGATCGAATTATTTAAATAAAATTCAAAAAATATACTAAATATTAAATTATTGATTATTTTTTATATTTTAACTGTTTAGTATTTAGTGTATTTACTATTGTTCTCGATTATAAACGCGCAGAGATCAAAATTTTCGTTTTTGTTATTATTTTTCTATATATATATTATTGTTTTTGTAAATATATTTAAAACATAACACAATTATATTGATTACATTGTTACATTCCTGGGCACTTTGTATTAGGTATTACATATTATTATTATTTACGAATGAAACATACTCGTATTGATATTGATATTGCTGTGTAATCTTTACTTACGAAATCAGTGCGACCTGAACGGAAACAAAATTGAACGAATGAACGACTTGGTGTTTTTTTCACGATTCGGATCGACTCGTTTACAAGACGCTTGACCCCATTAAATACAACGTAATATAATACCAGTAGGCACCTATTACCTATCATGAATAATCGAAACGAAATATTCAAAAAATGAATCAATTTTTATAATTATATATTTTCATACTGAAGATCAACTCATACTTTTAAACTTAGTAAAACGTTCCTACTATAATATAATAAATTCTAGAAATGAAAAATACAAACATTACGAGTGATATAAAGAGAAATTACAAACAAATAGTGATGGTTAGTTGATAATATAAATATTTATTCATATGAATACAATACCATACAATTAATTTTAACTAATAAACAATAATTAAAACTAAAAATAATAATAATAGTAATAACTATAAATTCAACAATATAATTTTCGGCTTTGGTATAAAAATACTAATATGTCTGCGTTTTTAGGAAGTACCTATAGGCAACATCGTTTTGATGTCACAATGTTTTACCTGCACCTCTCTGACCTTGCCGATGTATAGACGGAATTGTTAAACATTTTCGGACAATATCTGCCACAGCTGGAATTTTTTTTTCTCGTGGCCTCCATCATTCCAAGGGTTTAAATCGAATCGAAATCGAGGTTCAGAAATATGCCCGGCACATTTTTAACCTAACAACGAACATTTTTTTTTTTTTTTTTGTTCCGGAACAATAACACATAATTTTGTTTGCGAACGAAAACATAATATTTCGTATTTTAGCCGTGTAAAAATACGAAAAATTAATAATAACTTAAAATGTATTTATTTCGAAAAATGACCGATCACCGTTGTGTGCAGCCATAAATATAATAAATTATTGAAAAAAAAATTTTACGTGATATTGTGGCTATACACGTAAGTACTCAATTATGTGAATTTTTATTTTACATGTCACGTGTACACGTGAATTTAAAATTCACGTTCATAACCGAGACCTCTAGTTCTAACCTAACCTAACTTAATTTAACCTAACCCATTTATGACGCAAGGGGTGAATATTAATTGGTTAAGTCACATGTGACCCTCTCGCTTCATCCACGACAAAAATGGCGGAACTAGGAATTTCTCAAGGAAGGGGTCCAAACGATATCTTAATAAACCACAGGACGTTTCACCCACGAATTTGAAGGAGTTCTATGCAGGCAATTTACAAACATTCTAAGAGAAATTGTCAATTAAAAAATGTTAAAGTACATTTTAAAAATAAATTATATGACGTGGTTCGCGTTAATGATTATTTTATTTTTTGAATGTATATACATTTTGAAAATATTACTTTTGTGTTTCTTTTATTTTTTTTTTATCATCTTATTAGTGTACGAATAACGAAAAAATATAAAACAAAAATTAAACAATGAAGAACAATATTATTATCTAACATTCTATTTTATAACCTATAGCCGATTTTTGAAATTATGTGTTTCACTCTTTCTATACATTTTATGGGTTGTTAAAAAACCAATTTTTTTAATTTCTTCGAAAATCTTTAAATCTTAAAAATAACTAATTTATATACTAAAAAACGTTCACACCGGCCACTAAATAGTTATATTGTTTTTATTTCGTATTTTTAAGATATTTATAATAGTTAATAAAATGAGAAATGCTAAATGCGAAATTTTTTTTTGAATATATGTAGCTACGACTACTTATATTTTTAAATAGAGAAATTTAAATGACAACAATTTTAAAGAAAACAAAACAAAGAAGAAGCTATCAAAATGTTTTAAAACATAATAATTGTAATATTATTAAGTTTTATTTTAAAAGTGTTAAAATTACTGATAAGTCAAGTAGGCACGAATAAATATTCATAAAACCATATATATATTTTGATTTTATTATCTATATTATATCTTTCATTAAAATATACATACTTTTCAAATTAATTTTGTCCCAGTAAATACCTACTAAATTGTCGTCCTTTAAGTCCGAAGCACGAGTTCTCAAACAAATTACCTATTTATCGAGGTAAATGCATGAAACCTTGTGGTGTAATAGATAATATAATATATAGGTACTAATACTATATAGGAACCTATATGGCACATGCAACATTAATAAAAAAAAAAAAAAAAAAAAAACATCAGTGTTATATTAAATATGTATAAAATGTCATCGTATATACCACGGGTTGGTGCATTACCATATACCAAATTACAAAACACGTGAAATGACTTAAACCGCTATGACCATTGACCATATACTATACATCGGAACCACGTTTATATTAGTTAGTCGTATTGAGGGGCAATCGTCATTCAATTTCCTCTCAAACAATTTTAAAATCTATAGTCGGGAGAATGAAAAGTGTCCGCTGATGCGAAAGCCCCTGGTGGTTTATTTTCATCAGGGTTGCGTAAAATAATACATCGTGATACATTTCAAAATCGTGATAACGTTCCGCGACCCCCTTAAAATAAAACTACAATAGCCAAAAGAATCGCGACAAATGTAAGGCCTCCCATCCCCCGAGCACAAACAAGTATACTTAACAAGTAGGTAATGAATGCGCCCTATGTGTTTAATACTGAAATATTTAATGATCTCGAAGGGCTATACTATAAATACAACATTGTACATGGTTGTGTATAATACTATAAACACATATATTTATATCTGTGAGTATAGTACAGGATTGGACACGAATAGGCTGGCTGGCGTGCTATAAACTATAAATTATCATAGAACATAATAAATTACTGATATTATAATGATATCAAATGGCTCAAATGTCAATAAATACAAATTGATATTATTGTCTTTTGTCATAAATTTCAATATAAAAACCTGTTCAACGATTACAGATCGTAATCAAAAAAAATATTTAACGTTTTTATAACGTTTTAAGAAAATCCTCAGATTACAGTTTTAATCTGTGGTAAAACTATGACTAAAATAACGGACTACGGTGTAAATATTGTATACAAGAATATAATATCATACAAGAATACCATAAGGACGTGCAATCGCAATGGACAATGGAATGCACTAAAAATACAGGTTTATAGTTATATTTTATGTTAAATAAATCTTTACTATTTTATCAATTAATTAAAAAACTACATCTAAAGTCTTACTAACATCTTAAGTTACAATACTATATACACAATACTACATAATATAATACAATAAGTACTAATAAATTATAAATGCATAATTTTTTTAAATTTTTTGTTTTTACCATTTTAAAATTAGATGTATTGTTGGTTTTTTTTTTATAAAAAAATTAATAGTAACAATCAAAATATTATCAATAAATATAATTTTACACTTGGAACAAATATCAGGACTTATTATAATATAACTATTAATTATATCTAACATTTTGCTCTTTATACCACATTTACTTTGTATTAATAAAGTTTCTATGTTATTTTTAAAAAAGCAAATCATTTTTATTTTATTAGGTAGGTACAAAAAAAAAAACAAGTATGTATTTTACATATAATTTTATATTTTATTCATAATTAGCTATACGAAAGAATCTAATAGTTGCTGTTAGATATATTTTCATATATATATATATACCTAATATACTCGTTACTATTGTTATACATAAAAAAAACTCCTTTTTTTGTAATGGTCTTCTGAAGGATTTGAATTTTTAAAAAGTTGCGCCATTATTTTTTTGTAGTTCAAGATGTGAGACATAGAGCGCGTTCGTGCATATTCAGGGGCCATGTCGTCCATTATTAACATTATCTGTCCCCCATTGTCATAATATATTATAGTATTTACTTTCTTTAAGAAGAATCGAGATCGGGGAGGTTTATAAAAACGTGTGATAAATTTGTAATAATCGCGGTTTGCTGGTAGACGGTCAAACACTCGAAATACGAATAATCACACATTCCCGCACACCTCCGGTAACCTTACATTTTCTCTGACCTCTACTTCTGCAAGTTATACCGACTGTAATATTATATTGAATGTAACGGGCACCTACATATTTCATATAAAATATATAAGACAACGAACTTGATTATGTACAATACACAAACACGAGTATATCACATTAAGCCAACAGCTGTTTACAATTGCCACGCCCAAAAAATTTGCTAGGTGTACAATCATATGTTTAATAAAATTACTCTTTCCAATACGTTTTCCTCATAACTAGGTGGGGATGATAAACGAGGTTATAAAAACTTTCGCGACATATGCTTGGGCGTCTTTTATCTCCATCAACACTGCTCTACTTTCTAGCACTGGAAACTGATTGAGGAGATCAGTTTTTCTTTTTAGGTAAATTTCATGTACGTTTCGAGCGGGCCTTACAACTTTAATTTAATTTACAACCCACGTTGAGCCCTTCAATTTCACATTCACTCTACTCCTATTTGTGTATTGTAGATAATTATTTTATTTGTGCATTTTCATATTCAAATTCGTTTAATTTATTTCAATTATTTTATTTTATTTCAAACGTAATCATTGAATATCATTATTTCTTTAATTGGTTAACTTCAGTGCTTTGGTCATTTTGGTATCACCGTATAGTTAAGAGATATGTCCTGATTACAGGGGCTTAATAGATGACCTGTATATTCATTTTATCTTTGAATTAGAGGAACCACATTATGAACACCCACTAGAATTATACCCATCTCTCTACGGATTTGGATATATATTCTAGTTGGGATGAGCATTGAAGGTGTTCCATTTCACTATTTGAATAATTTTGGTACATCGTAATTCAGAAACTTGACTTGATTGCAGAGGTTTAATAGATCACCTGTACGTTGATTCTATATTTTTTGAATTAGAGGTAAGAATTAAGGGACACATACTTCTGTAATAATACCGAAAAGTATATTTTATGTAGACAGTAACATTTATCGTACTCACAACTTCCTTCTTATACCTTAAATTTTTGTCATATTTCATTATACAGTATTTGAGAATTTAACGGGTAATCTTTAATTATACACCAAAGTAAGTAGGAAATTAACCGTTAAAAACCCTTGGATATTCACCCATAATCTTTAAGTAATATAATAAAAATAATGATTAATAATATTCATTATCTACTACAGTACTATACTATTATAATTTACCCATATATTATCTTATTAAATTACCAATTTAGTTTGTTCATTTATACAAAGTAGGTACATTAATCTATATACTTACTATAACACTTTTTAATTTAATTTAATTTATTTTTTTATTTTTTTTATATAACACGACTATCTTTTCTTTGTGACTTCTACTTCTGCTAGTCAAGAGGACGCTACACCGAAGGTTGTACTTGTATAATGCTCAAGAGATGGCGTGTCATTATAAAACCAGTACTTACCAAGGCGTTTTTTAAGGGTATTTTCTGTGTTCAATTGGACACTCAGTCAACGTAGATGGACACCCAGTAATGAAATACCTATTCGACTCGCTGGGTGTCTTCTTAATTTCTGTAATTATATATTGATGTATATAGGTATAATACCTACGGAAATATGTAGAATACTGAAAAATAATGATTTATTTCAGTAATTTACGACTTTAAGTTTTTTCTTTTAAAAACATTATCAGTTTTCATACCAGTGAACATAAAAGTTACATTAAATTATATTGCCCAACCGCGGGAACTATTTATTCTGTGTACGATGTATACATAAAAGTGCTGGACACACCACAAACCAACTTTACTATGGAGGTAGGTATATAAACCATATAGTTTAAGCCCTCCATGACTGTAACACACGTTTGGGTACCTAGCTGAAAAACGTTTTCAGTGGTATTTATCAAACCGTAGATTAAACACCATCTGTTATGAAATGTTTTAAATGTTTAAACTGTCTATATCGTTTTCCTGTATATAATCATAACTTAAGTGTGTGTGTCTTTAAATCATATACATAATATGAGAGAAAAATTGATATATTATAAACCGTACAATTTATGTACCTATTTTCTGTAACATAAAATGTTATTTACTTGTTGCATATTAGTAATTAGAGTGTAAATACGAATATACGATGGATAGAAAAAAATGGTTCAATATTATCTTTAATTTACAAAACATCAATACCGTGCACAAGCCAAAGTACCTACCAATTATGAGATAAGTGGTCTTGACCTAAGTGAAATAATTTTTCAACATCGGAATTCAAAGTAAATCCTCCACCCCCGTACCCATCATAGCTATGATGCTTGGACACGCAGTGAATATTCACTAAAAAATGCCCTGGTACTTACCGTCTGGTTTTTTTTTTTTTTTTTATAATTACTACATTATACCAAAATAAAATTGCCGACTGCAGTACGACACAGCTGCTGTATATAATACGCGCCCGGGTCAAAACAATATACCTACTTGCAACAATCAATGCTAACATATTACCAATGATTATATTATATATATGTTATAATGTATACAATATGTTACTAACGAATTACATATTGTAAATACCCTTATTAATTTTAAAAGTACATTTTTAAATAAATCCAAGTTCTGAGTTATTACAAAATGATACTAATAAAAAAAAAATGAATTAATGATTAAAAAGCCGGTCAGTAAGTTGTGGAAGCACTTCGCTCGTCGGGTGTCAATATTGGTGGATGCACTTGGCTACTGGGTAGGGTACTTTTGGTGGATGTATTGAATTTGAAAGCAATGATAAATCATTGCATTCAATAAAACGATTCTGAGAGTAGCTTCGGTGTAGTATACATAACTCATATCATTTTTTTTTGTAGGGATCGATCGAGGCTGTTATTTTTATTTTATTTTTTAGTCGTGTTATTCATCATTGAAAATCACAATTTTTGACCAGGTCT